>SNQJ01S0016998.1:111244-122552 GCA_010110895.2 Picea sitchensis
ACCTAAAAGAATTGATTTTGGATGGATGGATCACCATCAATGGAATGAAGAAGAAGGAACATAAGAAAATCATATTACTTGGTTTCATCACATGTGAATCCTTTAATTGCAAAGCTTTGAGGACACATTTTTTTGAAGGAGGGTACTCTGCTATGACCCAAGGGGAGCATATATAGGGGCTAAATGTATATGATATGATCCTAAGGAGTGGAATATATGGGGATAAATGTACATTCAATGTGTAAATATATATGTAATAGGGTTGGCCTAAAAGTAAATATGCCTCATGTGTAGTGTGTGAATAGGTATATATAGAGATCATGTATTCATTATTGTGAATATGTGAATTGTGATGTATGAATGAATTTGGATATTTGGAGGATGTTCTTTGATTATTTAAGGATTTATTGTGTAACTTATCTCTCTTATATATATTGGATTTGGCCCCCACACTCACATTGGTGTAGATGGTGTGTACTTATATTCTATTATGATATTTTAAGCTTTTGGATCATAACATAAATTAATTAGGGTTTTGATTTGATTTTATTAATATATGAAAATAATTCAATTAGGGAAATTTGGTCATGTCTCAACAACAATCAAGTGACCAAAAGAAATTAGCACGCACCTAGTGTTTAATGTGGACATCCTTCGGCCATACCTCCCACCATTATTGGACACATCAGAGATCGCAAAGCAGTTGACACCGACAGAGCTCAACCATGACTGCATTAAGCATGCATCCATTGATCAGATCATGGAAAATCATATTAAGGGAACTCTCCAACAAAGGATCCAACTTTATCATGTTGTCAAAGCAGGGCAACTCCTACACCAAGGCAAGTGGCTCACCCGGGGCCAAGTTCAGTAGAGGTTTCCCCATTTGATGGGGGCACTCAATGAAATGGAGACCATTTATTCCTAAGGGGGGAGGAGTGATCCAAGTGTATATTGGTGGCCACCCACCTATTCCACTAGCTCAAAGAACAAAATGGAAAATTGTTCTTTGAGNCACCCGGGGCCAAGTTCAGTAGAGGTTTCCCCATTTGATGGGGGCACTCAATGAAATGGAGACCATTTATTCCTAAGGGGGGAGGAGTGATCCAAGTGTATATTGGTGGCCACCCACCTATTCCACTAGCTCAAAGAACAATTTTCCATTTTGGCAGTCTTTTACAGTTTATTGGGTCCCAAACTTCTGGGGCCGTTTTGAGGCCCTAAATGATGATTTTTTACCTTGGTAATGCCTATAATGATTTCAAAGGTAGATTATAATACAAATGGAATGCGTACTCATCTGGTATACCTTTCCGACAGTGTATCGAGCACCCCAAACAAAGATCTTATGCAAAAGTTATACCCTTGGGAAGTTGACATATCAACTACCCCCATTAGCGTCCACAAAATTTTTGGCATTTCATCCCTCAGGATTAGGGTTTTGGATGTTTAGGGTTTTATCTTTTATGTTTTATGTTAAAAGGGACTTTAGAGCTTTATTGTATTCATGTTCTTGCGAATGTGCATAGTTGTCACATATCTTCTCAGAGATAAGCTACTCCCATTCGAGCAAGTTTGTTTCATTCTACATTTTACAGTTTCATACTGCATTTTACAATTTCAGCATGTTCTCTTTATTAATAAAATTCAAGTTTCATTGTATCTCTGTATGTTTCTTTTTTATACATTTGTATTTCATTTTGTTCCATTTATAAATCTGAATCAACTATACTTCGCGTACTTAAGGCTATCTGTTTATAATCCTTGTGCGAAGAACCTGCACATGACACTCTCCCGCACCTTAACATTTCCAACACATGGTCGAACAGACTATCGCTATATATCCATAGAAAAATCCTCCAGGAAAACAACAAAATTCGCATCTTTCCAAACTATATCTACTTATACTACAATCAAATCCCCAACAAAAGAAGAATAGATGAAACATAGTTCAATGCACCAACCTAAAAACAAAAATGCACTACAACACATGCAAAACAATGCACTATTCCCTAAATTAGACCATAAGTTGCATAAATAATCAGTAAAAGGGTCCAAAGTCTACAATCCTCCCTCCCGCACCTCAACATTTCCAATATTTGTGCATCCATTATTGTGACAAGGGACGTAATTTGAAAAATAGATTAGTGATTTATAATAAATTTATTTTCTCTGATTTAGGAACAAACACCACACATCTAGAAATAGTCCCAATCAAATATGTTTCCTATCTATAAACTTCTCCATGGTTTTTTATTATCGCTATTGCTATCTGAAATCTATCTGATATTTGTAAAAGACATTTTATCAAATTGACATCTTTCTCTTTGCCTTGTTGTAAAATCAAGTCCGCGAGCTATTTGAACAATTTTCTCGTCACGAGCATTTTTACTTGCCCACTTTTGAGGCTAGATGAAAGTTTTGCAATAACCATATGTCCCCCCTCTGCACGGATATGGATTTCTCATAGCAAAAGCCTCCGTGCAAACTGCAAAATCCCCGTCTTTCTATACTACAACTGCCCATACTACAATAAAACTCCCAACAAAAGAAGAACATAGTCAAATGCACAAACCTAAAAACAACATTTCACTACAACACATGCAAAATAATGTAGTTCCACTACCCTTATACTTGCACCATCTTCATAGCATCAATCAACTACAAAATAATTCTATATAGATTAGGATATATAGTTAAATTTAAAAGTATCTATTCCATACTATATATAATATTAATTGTTTTATTACAACATATATTGTTTATTCAAATTTTTTAAAACTGAAAATTATGAGATAAACAAGATGAAAAATACAAGCCAACAACACAGAAACACCTGCAATGAATTCCCCGCACAAGCATTGAAAATACACAACAATAATTGTATAGATGATACTCATCTACCACTACTGAGATGCACAAGACACAAACAGGTCCATATCTTCCATATGTTCATAGAAAAAGCCTCCAGGCAAACTGAAAAATTTCCCTCTCTTTGAACTATATCTGATTAAACTGTAACTGAACCCCCAACAAAAAGAGAATAGATGCAACACAGTGCAATGCATCAACCTAAAAACAACATTTCTTTGCAACACATGAAAAATAATGCACTTCTTCCTAGCCTTACACTAGCAACATCACCATAGCATCAATCAATTGCAAAACAAGATGAAAAATAAAAGCTGACAATAGGAAAATGCAAAATAAAAATCAAGACCTAATTTTCCTTGGCATATAGCATATAATTCATATGATTTGTCACATTATGACACACATTTCTACAACCCCAAAATTATAAATCTTAGAACTCGTCACTTCTAGCACTTGCAAATGCACAACAACTCTGTCTCTCTGAACAATAACATATGACATGGAAAATAAACACGTTAAGCAACCTAAAACAAAAGTAAACAATACAACCACAAAACAACACACCCTCTCTCCATACTCACCTTCGAATGCCATCAAATTACAAAATTTATGTAACAACCTCCCACCCACTTGAATTGCCCCTTCAAAAACCAGAAACACAACAAAAGCAGTTGCACGATGCACAAAGAAAATTCTATCAAACAACAATGAAACAAACTATCGAACAACAATAGAACAACAAGACAAAAAATCTTCCCTCCCTGTTCACCTTTGTTTGTTTTCGGCCTACACAATCTCTGTAATAGTCCCCACCTGACTTGATTTTGTTCTGGAAAAACCAAAAACACAACAAAATTAACTATGCTATGCACAAAGAAAACTCTATTTAACAACAACTATGGAAACTAATTGCACTTGTCTAGAATACATATATTAATATGGAGACCAATTGCATAGAAGTGAGATACTTGATGCACATGACTTATTACTACTGAGTTGTTATATTCTTTGCAGTGAAGTTCGAGGTGGATCGTTTGAGAGTCAAAGTTGAGGTGGATCGAAATAAAGTCGAAGTCGATGTGGATCGACAACGAGTCAAAGGTCGAGGTAGTCAGTTAGGTAAAGTCAAAGTCGAAGATATCGACTGCAAGGTCGACTGACAAGAGGTAAACTGACTAAACACTGAATGAAGTCCGACTGGTAATCCGACTTGGTAGTTGAATGTAACATAATCGCGACAGAATCTCAAGATTCTCAAGATTTGTATCAAATGATCTACATGGATCTGTAACCGTTTTTGGGCTCCTTTTCTTTAATTTTTTTCCTATTGTAAATCCTTTAAAGAAGGCGTGTTGTAATGTTGTAAAGGCTAATCATTAGATCAATATTTTAGAGAAATCGATGTAAAGGTTGTTGGTCATGTAGATATAAGCCAAATTGGCTACATGTTTGTTCTTGTGTAAGCAAGAGGGTATGATGTCGATTGTGTCTTAGGTGTGGACCAAGGCTAGACATGCAACCTTTTATTATGAATGAATAAGACAACAAGAGAGAAGAACACTCAAGGAATGCTGGTTTTCCCGGTTTGGGTTTTCAGGGTAAAATATCTGTGTTATGTGTGTTTGCTTTGTCATTTACTTTCTTGATTTATTTATTCCTCTCTTCTTCTAGGTTTAGTGTGGAAGTGTTCTTAATTTCTTGACATGTGGTATCAAAGATTTACATGTATCTTGACATGTGGTATCAGAGCTTGAGTTAAAGATCATGTGATCAATTCTTGATTTAAAGAATCTTGGATCTAAGATAAACCCTAGGTACAATAAGAGCCATAAGTCTTAAAGATCATGTTAAAGAATGGAAAGCATCTCAAGAATAGAGATCGAAAAATTCAATGGCTAGAATTTTGATCTTTGGAAGCTTAAAATTGAAGATCTCCATGTAGATTGAGAACAATGGAAATAAGTCTATCCAGGTGCCATGCCAGGAGGTATGTCGATGGAAGAATGGGAGAAAATCAAGAGAAGATCAAGGAGTATGATTTGGTACCACTAAATGTCTGAGGTGAATATTCAGCCAAGAAACTATGGGACAAGTTGGAGAGATTGTACCAGTCTAAATATCTGGTAAATAAGATGATTCTTAGAAAGAAATTGTATCTTATGAGGATGAGTGATGGTATTTCGGTGAATGAGAATTTAAATGCGTTTAATACCATTATAATCTAGTTATCATATGTGGATATTAAAATCACCGAGGATAAATGTATTAGCCTATTATGTTATTTTCCAGACTCCTGGGATAGCTTAGTCATGGCTATATTGAGTAATATAACCACACTAGCTCTAGAAGACGTGGTTGCATCTCTACTGTCAGAATAAATGAGAAGGATGAACATGGAAGGATTGAACAAAGATTATTTAGTGGTGAGAGGTCAACTGATAGACAGAGATAAAGGAAAATTCTCTGATAGAAATTCGAAGTTGAAGGGTAGATCTAAATTCCTTGTTCAGTCGACGAGAAGATGTTGGAAATGTGATAAATCTGGGAATTACAAAAAGGACTATAAGTCGAAGGAAATGGAAGTTAGTATAGGATCCAATGAGAAGCAGTTGATTGAGATAAATTCAACCCTAGAAAAGGGAGGGGATCTGTACCTGACATCGACCAGTACACAGTCGGATCAAGATGTTTGGTTGATCGACTCAGGAGAATTCTATGATATGACACCACATAGAGAATGGTTCTATGAATATGAACGACATGATAGAGGAGATGTATTCTTGAGGGATGACTTGACAACCAAAATTGTTGGACAAGAAAGATTGTCACTAATACTATAGGATGGGAGGAGTAGAACCCTTTCAGGTGTGCTACACATTCCATGTTTGGCAAGAAACCTTATATCTGTCAGCAGGATGAGTGATGCAGGGGTGCACACTCTATTTCATAAGGATACATGCAATATGGTCATAGGTGTGATGGTATTAATGAAAGGAGTTTGGATCGGAACCCTACATAAGTTGTTAGGGAATGTCAACTCAACTGGATGCAATAAAATTGTTGTTCCTGAAGCCGACTTGACATCGACATCGACTCAACTCGAATCGAATTCGACTTGACTCAACTCAAATTAGGTGGATTTGAATCAAACCGACTCGACAAGACATCATAAATTCAACCCGACCATGTTATGGCATGAGAGGATGGGACCCATTGGAGAAACATGACTTAGAGCTATGCACAATAAAGGTATGGTCGAAGATTTTCCTAAATGTAATTTAGAAGTCAACTTTTGTGAACATTGCATATATGGAAAACAAATTTGGGTGAGGTTCCCATCTAGAGTGACTACGGAAAATGGGATTCTAGAATTGGTTCATAGTGATGTGTTTGTCCTGGTTTTAGTTCCTTCACTTGGTGGACTCTGTATTATGTCTCCTTCATAGATGATTTTCCAGGAAAACATGGATATATTCCATGAATAAAAAAATAGAGGTTTTCGAGAGATTTAAAGAGTTTAAATCTCTTGTAGAAAACCAGATAGATAAGAAGATTAAGGTGTTGAAAACTAACAACAGTGGTGAATTTCGTGAAAAAGAATTTGATCAGTTTTGCAAGAAGTGTGGCATAACACGTCAAAATACCACACCATATAACCCACAACAAAATGGATTTGTTGAGAGAATGAATAGAACATTGATGGACAAGGAAATGAGCATTCTCGGTGGTGTTGTGCTTGCACAAGAATTCTGGGCAGAGGAATTTGACACTGCAAGATATCTGTTTAATATGTTTCCTTCATTAGCGCTAGTCTACATGACTCCACATGAGGTATGGTCATGTAAAAATCCTTTAGTTTCAAATCTCAAATTATTTGGCTATGATGCATTTGTGTATGTTCCCAAGGAAAAGAGGAGCAAGCTGGAAAATAAGGAAATCAAGTGTATTTTCATTGGATAGAAAGAAGGAATGAAAGTATATAATCTCTGGGATCCTGCATCAATGAGAAAAATGCACAATCAATATGTGGTCTTCATATAAGTCGAAGGTAAGTCTGAGCATGAAGAAATTTTTTAGATATAGAATAATCCTGAGAAGGTGCTGAGCAAAGAAGAAGCTGATTCAGATGAGTCGACTAAATCAGATGAAGAGGTGGAACAACTGACCTCAGTTGTAAGGATTTCATAACGAGTAAGAAAACCAATCGAAAGGTATAGTCCACCCAACTTCCATTCCACATTCATGTTAACTTCCATCGATGATGATCCCAAGTTAGTGAGGGAGGTAGTCAAATCAACAGAGGGAAAACTCTGGAAGGACGCCATGGTCGAAGAGATGATATCCTTGCATGAGAATGAGACATGGGACCTAGTCAAATTACCTAGTGGAATAAATCCCTTCGATAGAAAATGGGTATTCAAGAAGAAGATGAACGTTGCAAGAGAAGTTGAGAAATTAAAGGCTCGATTGGTAGTGAAAGAATATTTCCAATTCGAAGGAGTTGACTTCGGTGAGATTTTTTCCCCTGTTGCAAAATTAACTTCCATTAGAGTACTAATGTCTTTGGCTGCAACATTTGATCTAGAAATAGAACAAATGGATGTAAAGACAACGTTCCTACATGGGGACCTGGAAGAAGAAATCTACATGAAACATCCTGAAGGATTTGTAGTAAAGAGAAATAAAGATTTGGTGTGCAAACTAAAAAGATCCCTTTATGGTCTAAAGCAATCACCAAGAACGTGGTACAAAAAGTTCGACACGTACATCCTTATTTTTGGATTTGTTAGAAGCAAATATGATCACTGTATATATTCCAAAGAAGAAGGTGGGAATTTCATATATGTAGCATTGTATGTCGACAATATGTTTCTAATTGGAAACAACATGGATGCAATAAAGGAGGTGAAGAAGCAACTATCCTCCAAGTTAGAAATGAAGGATCTCGGTGTAGTGAAACTCATTATGGGAATGTAGATTAAGAGAGATTGAGTAGCTAGAAAGCTCTGGTTGAACCCGACGAAGTATATTGAAATAGTTTTGAAACGATTCAACACGCATGATTGCAAACTTGTGAAGGTGACAATTCTTGTGGGAGAAAGACTAATTGTTGAATAGTGTCCAAATACACGGGAATAAATAGAGGACATATCATGTGTTCCCTATGCAAGTGTTGTTGGCAGTCTAATGTATGCGATGGTCCGCACTCGACTAGACATTTCCCATGCAGTGGGAGTGTTGAGTAGGTACATGTCAACACCTAGAAAGGAGCACTAGACAATTGTCAAAAGAGTATTTAGGTATTTGTGTGGCACAAAAGACTATGCTATATGCTACCAGGGAAAACTTGGAGGTGACAGTGGTGAATTAAATTTACACGGATTTTTCGATGCCGACTGGGATGGAGATATGGATAGACGAAGATCGGCCGGCAGATATGTGTTCAAGATGTTTAGTGGAGAAATTAGCTGGATGAGTAAGTGATAGGCGGTCGTAGCCCTGTCAACAACAGAAGATGAATACGTGGCAACCACTCATAGAAGCAAAGAAACAATATGGTTGCAACGGTTGTTTTCAGGAATTGGGTTTGAACAAAAATCTATGAAGATAAGTTGCGACAATCAAAGCGCAATATTTCTAGAAAAGAACCCTACTTATGATTCAAAGACTAAGCATATTGATGTACAATACCATTTCGTGAGAGACATGGTGTAAAGAAACAAGGCGTTGTTGGAGAAAGTAGACACGATGGAAAACATAGCATACTCTTTTAAAAAGTCTATGAGTGTTGTGAAGTTCTCTTGGTGCAGATAGGTAATGGGCATTGTTGCCTTGGGTCTGTGAATGAAACTTCAGGAATCTCTCAGTTTCAGCAAATAAGACAACAAGTGGGAGAATGTTAGGTTGTTATATTATTTATAGTGAAGGTCCAGGTGGATCGACTAATAGTTAAAGTCAAGGTGGATTGAAAGTAAGTCGAAGTCAAGGTGGATTGACAACAAGTCAAAGTTTAAGGTAGTCAATCAGGTAAAGTCGAATTCAAAGATATTGACAACAAGGCCAACCGACAAGAGGCAGACAAGCAGGCGCATGGAAGACCGACTGAATACCAAATGAAGGTCGACTAGTGATCTGACTTGGTAGTCGATTGTAACATAATCGCGACAGAATCTCAAGATTCACGGGATTTGTAGCCAATGATTTGCATGGATCTGCAATTGCTTTTGGGAGCCTTTTCTTTAGGGTTTTTCCTACTGTAAATCCTATAAAGAAGGCATGTTGTAATGATGTAAAGGCTAATAATTAGATCAATCTTTTAGAGAAATCGGTGTAAATGTTGTTGGTCATGTAGATGTAAGACGAATTGGATACAAGGTTGTTCCTGTGTAAGAAAGAGGGTATGATGTTGATTGTGTCTTAGGTGTGGACCAAGGTTAGATAGGTAACCTTTTATTCTGAATGAATAAGACAACAAGAAATCAGAACGCTCAAGGAATGTTGGTTTTCTCAGTTTGGGTTTCCAGGGTAAAATATCTGTGTTTTGTGTGTTTGCTTTGTCATTTACTTTCTTGATTTATTTCTTCCTCTCTTATTCTAGGTTTAGTGTGGAAGTGTTCTTCATTTCCTAACACTTACCCACCTCGACTTCCTCTCTTATAGAACAACATAACTTGAACAAAAGAATTCAATTGAAGCTCTTTGTAGTTCATGCAAGCTATCACATAGAATCATGTCAAGAAGTACACATGAATCCATTCAAAATCTATCAAGTGTACTAAATTTAATGAACAATCCAAGCACAATAATCCATATATATTTATTATTATAAAATATTTCTATATACCGAACAGTAAATATTTATGCATCTTGTTTGACCCAGGGCCTTAAATGTCACTAATTCCCAGTTGATATCGTAACAAGCTTCTTAAACCATGATGGTCTCAAAAATTTTGGACTCGTACATGCATCCCTTGCAACTATCCCCTAAACCTACATAATTAAATTTCATATTCAATTCCCCCCGACAGCCTGACAATAAGATATTGTTTTCAATGACCAATCAGAACACAACAAAAAAATGTAGATCGCTCCCAACAAAGTTTAACTTTGGAAAATGACACCAAATTTTTGGTCAATGCGAAAAGAAAAGCACAGTCAGTGCTAAAAGGATTGCTATTGTCCCAAGCCTTCGACATGGGCTAAATTTAATGAACAATCCAAGCACAATGATCCATATATATTTATTATTATAAAATAATTCTATATAGTGAATAATACATATATATGCATGTTGGCTAGCCCACCACCTTAAATGCCACCAATTCCTAGTTGACACCGTAACAATCTTTTTGAACCATGATGGTCTCATAAATTTCACACTCGTACATGTAGCCCTTCCAACTATCCGCTAAACCTGCATAATTAAATTGCATATTAAATTCTTGTTGTTGGCCTGATAATAAGATGTTGTTTTCAACGACCAATCAGAACAAAACACAAAAAAATAGATCACTTAAAGCAAAGTTTAACTTTGGAAAACAACACCAAAATTTTGGTCAATGCGAAAAGAAAAACACAATCAATACTAAAACGATTACTATAGTCCTAAACCTTAGGAAAGGACTAATAAATACTATTCTTATATAATGGATATAGTAAACATTAATTAAAATAAACATTAAAATAAATTTTAATTCAATAAAATCATATAATTAAAACATAAATTATAAATAAAAACATATAATTAAAACATAAATACATAAATGACTAAAACTTGGATTAAATAATATGTTAATATGTTTAAAATGTATTAAATCCTTCTAATAATGAAAAGAGAACAATTTTGAGAGTGAAATTTGTTTCCTTACACATAAGAAATCTACATCCTTTGAAAGTAAATTTCAACTATTTATATAACAACTTACTTCATTTCAACCATTAATTAATATATCTCAAAACATATACTTTCTAAGGATATAGATTTCTTATGTGCAAGGAAAAATATACTATTCATTAATCTATATTGTAGTATATTATCAAAACCACAACTTTAAATCCAACTATTAAATACCTCGCAGTATACTATTCACTAGCATAGCCACTAACTCGTGGCTGAGAATGTTGAAAGGTATCGGCTGGTAATTAGCGGTTATGCTAGCTATATCATTTGATGTCTCTGTGTATAATGCAAACATGGACTCCTCATGGACACACACGCTCAAAAATGAAACGCTCCATGCTCATGCAATAGGTGGGTCGGCCATCGAATATGAAACGCATGGACAACTGAGGAGGAAGTTGAAGTAGTGCTCGTTAATAATCCAAACGTGGAAATTATATGGTGCTACAGTAATTTCTTAATATGATTAGGTAAATGTTAAAAAGTAAACAGGTTAACGGATGCATTCAAAAATACAAGGAAGTTATGAAGAGT
>SNQJ01S0016998.1:122602-134890 GCA_010110895.2 Picea sitchensis
CAAAAATACAAGGAAGTTATGAAGAGTAAATCACATTCATTGATTTGGGAGGATGACTAAGAATATGCCAGCATCTTCAATTGTTAGCCATCATATTAGAATTTTAGATTAAAAGGTCATTAATCTTTCCCATTGCCAATAGGTATATTCCTTTCGGCGTAATTATGTTTTTGTCTCTCAAAATATTTATGATCCTGATGTTTCGTCATGATATTCATAAATATTAATTATTTAGCTGAAGTCAAGCCAGTTTGGTCTGTCTTAATGCACTTGAGTTTAGTTGTACACATGTCATTAGGTTTCTGTCTCTAAGGAACGGTTGCAGAGTTTACAAATCCCCGGGCCTTCCCAGCAGTGATCAAATTTGAAGGGTACGTTCTAATTTTAGTGAGAAGGGTATATAGTCATGGAACCCTTCCAGCCCTTCCATGATGAAAAGTTTCCAGAAGATTTACATTTCAATTGAAAACAATAAATTAAGCTAACACTTCATAAAAAAATGTGTTAACTAAAATATTAAGTTTCCAATCAAATTTATTTCTAATAAAAGAATTAGTAAAATCTAGATCGCTACCTACTTGGAAAATATTACAATTATAACTACATCAAACAGATATTTAGTCAATTTTGAAAATGTAAATTCATAAAACAACAAAATTTGTAAATTGTATTAATTCTAAAAATGAAATAGTACATTTTGTCCCCAAAACAAAGGTATATTTAGTGTTTTTACCTATCATATTCCATCTATCCCCAACTCCCGTCCTTAAATCAACATAACCCCCAACTCTTGTCCTTATACCATCATAACCCCAAAAAGACTATTATGTAATACATCCATTACAAAAACTTTGGAAATTAATTGCCACCCCAAAAAGACTATTATGTAATACATCCATAAAAAAAACTTTGAAAATTAACTTCCACCCCAAAAAGGCTATTATGTAATACATCTATCCAAAAAACTTTTGGAAATTAACTGCAAACCCCCCAAAAATTGTTATGTAATACATTTGTCTGAAAAATTTGTAATACATTCTATGAAAAACTTTAAAATGTTATATAAATTTGTAATACATTCTATGACAAACTTTAAAATGCTAAATAAACTTTAAAATGCTATCTAATTAGTAATACTTTCTATGAAAAACTTTAAAATGTTATATAATTAGTATCTTGGCATGGAAATTTGTTATAAATTCGAGTGGATTTTTTAATAAAACTATGTCAATGCTCTCTTAAAGCAATTTAGGATGACACAGTGCAAGGAAAGTGACATTAGGTTGATAGCCATGCAAGTGACATATGCATGGATTTTGGCAGGAAACTTTATAAAAATGGGTGATTTTTTTTTTTTATTATAAATAATTGATAAAAAATTAATACACATAATTGTTATTTAGTTTAATAACATTATAGGTATCTAGCTTTAAACATCCAAACTGTATTTTTTTTTTTTTAAACATATTAATCCATCTAAACAACTGGATCTTTTAAGAAACTATAAGTTACAACTATTGTTTCCTCATCCCTTCTAGATTGAGGGTTAACATTGGAGCTATGCTAATTACTTCTTAATTTTTTGACCTACATCATTGACTATTACAGTAAGTTTGATTTTTTTGGAAATTTTATTTAAATACATAAACAAAATTAAATCATGGATAGGAATTTATAGAGCCCAACTAAATGATCACATTGAGCTTGACTATTATAGTAAGTTTGATTTTTTTGGAAAATTCATTTAAATACATAAACAAAATTAAATCATGGATATGAATTTACAAAGAGCAACTGAATGATCACAACGAGTTTTGTTAGCTTGCCTATCTTTCTAAATAAAAAAGCCTACATTTTCTTCATAATTTTGGAGACATCTTATATAAAATTGAAGAATCAAAATTGGGTTGCCATACTACCATACAACATGGGTAGGTTAACATAGAGTATTGGATTGAGAGGAACTGGTTTTATCAAGAGAACGTCAATAAAACAATGGAGGAGAATGACTTGTATGGGAGATTTCCGCCTTGAAGAGCCCTGTCAATTTTTTTTATTGAGAAATAACCATTGAATTTGACTTTCTTATTTTGAAATTTTTTAAAAGTAACAGAAATTGAAAGCAACTATTCAAATTCTAAATCAATGGCACGCTAAGTGGTTTCCAGCAAGGTGTTTGCACATGTTCACTTAATATTTTTTAAGGCAACAATTTGGTTTTGGATGCATTTCTTCTATTCTCCTTGCCTGGTCCTCATCCATTAATAGCACAATCTTTGATAGAATCTAAAATTCCTCATCCATTAATAAGACAAATTTTGGTAGAGTATTGAATGTAGAGCGAGAAAATATTTATGGAAGGCTAGGTCAGATTCTATATGAAAGGTGGTTGAGTGAACGAAGCATATTCAAGTAATACGTTTCAACTTTCTCCTAACTGACTTTACGAGACCATCTATTTTCAACCTTCAAAGTAGATTGTAGCCTCTGGGACTCAAAAATCTAGTTCGCATCTCTCCAAATACTCCTCACATTTGCACAGTGAGAAAATTGCATGGTTCCTAGCTTTTTAGGTGAGGTATCAAAACAAAATGGATTGCAATAACATGTTGGTAGGGTTCCTAAGGAAAAGGGCCAGGTTCCAAGGCCCTAAAACCACCACGGGCCTTTGTCTGATGTCCTCCATCCTTCCACCTAAATCAAGGTCATTCACGACAAAACTGGGAGGAAGTAGGAGCTTAATTCTTAAATGTCTAGAACGAATCCCATTTATTTTGACCAAAATATTCACTCGACAGGGTTCCTTGGGTGAGGTTAAGAATGGTGGGCGTAACTTGGAAGTCATGTCACAATGACGAATCCATTCTTCACACACATTCAAAAGGTTATCGGGTGGGCTTGGAAGTTCTAAAATCAAAAGCTGTGACAAATGGTTGGAACTTGGGCCTATAGCTCAGTGGTAGTCTGGTGGAGCATTTGACCACAGACCAAGACTCAAGAGGTCACCAGTTCGAACCCAGTCGGGTCCTCTATTTAAAACTGGTTTCATAATGAAGATTTTATTTAGAATCATTTGCAACAGATAGCTTTTCATGCTATTTTATTGATATTGATAGTAAACTAAGAAATTGGCAAACACAATTCAGAGTCATACTATTCATCAAGATAGCTTATGAACTGATACTATTTTTTGATATTGATGGTAAAGTAAACAATCAACAAAAATTATTCAGAGTACCATACCAACCATTTATTCAATTCGTTAAAAAAATGCCCATTCTTGCCATGACCAATAACACCAAATCGTGCTATTACAACTTCACAAAACTAATTTTAAAACCAAGAGTGTTAGTAACATTTCTTGTCCTGGTCACAAGAGTATTCAGGTCTGCAAGTTGCACGAGAAGCACCCGAGCGCAGCACAGAAAAATATCGTTTTAGGCTTCCAAGCAAGTAAGCGGGCGAGATTACATTGTTGACGGTCCGGATTCATCCATAAGAGCAGATCAGCGGTCGGCGGGAAATAACGGTTAGCGGAGTTGCGTTGAGATTAGCACGATGGATAGCGCCCGTATTGCATGCAGGAAAGGATAGCAACTGTCCATCCAAAGGACACGTGGCGTGAGATCTAGTCACGTTGTCTTTTCGGCATTCGAGAGTTCGAAGGGTGAGGGTTCTATGTCGTTCTACATTTTAAACCACGAACCTTGAAGCACCGAAAGTGTCCAGAGTCGGGCCCGCAGTATCACGAAGTAGTCTCAGCCGTCCATCCAAAGGGGACACCTGGTGCGCCATTAGGCTCTTCGCCTTTTTTCCCATCGTGATTTAGAGGTGCAAGGAGCAACTACTTCATATCCCCGAGGCGCGAAGTGCCAATTGTGTCCAGGACTCGGGGCCCATAGCATCATCGAGTGAGTTCAGGACCGTTAGATATAAGAGGGACGCGTGGCACCCAATTAAGCCATCTTGGCATTTCACTCATCGCGACTGTGATAAGCAAGGATCAACTCCTTCCTATTCACGAACATCGAAAGTGCCTTTGAGAATAAACACAGGGTCACAGCCCGTGGTCACTTGGGAAATAAAAAGAGTTGTGCAAGAGGGGCCAAAAGAGTTGAGTTTGGTCATAGAAGGAATCATCGTGATCTCTAGGTGCCATCTGATTCGACCTCAATCCTAGTTTTCACTTGGAGTAAATGAAGGTGAGAAGGGGTGGTTGAAACCTCTCCTCATTCATTAAGTGTAAGGTATGGAGGGTCTGGCAAGCTGTTTGCCCGAGAGGGTCCTGTGTACTGATTTTTTCCAAAGAAGACATGCTGAGTCCTCGACTAGTCAGAGAGGTCTGCACATGCAAACTCGGCACTTAATGGCTCAACTACCCCCGTTTTTGCAGGAACCATGCACAATTAAGGAGGCGTATGACGAAGGATATCTGTCTGAATTTGACTGAAGGGAAACCAAGCCTTGGATGACTGAGCACACCTCTGTTAGGTGAATTTTTCTGAGTATATAGACTCAGTTTTTGTATTTTGTAATCATCGATGGTTGAGCAAGGCTCCCGGTTGTAAAACTTTAATGAAGCACTATTATTCTGGTTATGCATGGACTCTTGAGACTTCTTGCCTTATGAATTTCAGTTTCTTTCACGTCTTTGTTTACATTGCATTAGAGCATCTCGGAATTGGAGGATCTAGTCGAGTTGTAACTGTTATAGGATGATGTAGGTTAGATCACTATAACAGTTGCATTGTTTATAATCGGTCTCTGTGATTTTCTTAGCGCTGAATGACTTGGAATTGGAGGATCCAGTCAAGTCCCCCTTTCAGTTTCTCAAGGCCCTGAACCAAGAGGATCTTGCATTTAGTGTTTTTCTTCTACAAACTACTGAAAGGTCTGCTGCTTGAGGTAGTTTGTTCACCCTTCTCACCAAGTCTTCAACCTGCTCATCTTTAAATCAACTCACTGATTGAAGTTAGATCAAGGCCTCCTTTGTTCCTTACATACCAGACCCAGTCCCTGAGTTAAAGCAATATCTTCCCAAGTCTCTACCCATTTGATCACCCATTACAAACTATCCTGACATAAAACTAATGGGCGATGGGCTCTGCTCCTGCAAGCAATCCAGGAGTGACTTCTGACGCTAACATTTCTGGCGCCGTTGCTAGGGACGAAGTTGAAAATTTTCCCCGGGATTGAACGACATTGAGCCTCTGATTCTGAAGGTGCATCGGGTATTAGAGCCTTTGAAGATTACTACTATGCACCTGGCGACTCCACTGTGGTGAACCTGCCGTGTTAATTGTGGCTTTCAGAGGCAGACACACGCGGTCCCATCCACAGTTGCCTCTATCTACACCTAAAACTGATCCGGAGGTGGTTCTTAGAAAAGAAAAGGCCTCTGAAGAAGAAGCTTGCACCATCGAACTAGGTAATCCGCCATCTCCTTATGTAGGAACTCCATTTTCTCCTCCTCAGTTTCTTAACAGACCTCTTTCTAAGGTTTCCCATTTCCTGAATTTCAGGAGTGTTCCTGCTGAGTTTTCCCCTCCTGGTCTGGGATCGGAGGGATAAATCCTTGTCACTCGCCTCTGCTCTGAAGTTGTACCTTGGCATAGACCCAGGACCGCAAAATATTTCCCCACTCCTATCTTTGCCACTCCTCCCCTTGTTACTGTTACCACTTCTGCGTAAAGAGGAGCATCTGCTGACTTGAGCCCATTAGCCTTCTCCTTAAATCCCCTTTTGTTTACCATTCCACTTCGAGACTCATTCGCAGTAGCCCCTTCGCGAACTCCTTCTCCTCCAAGTTCTCCTCCACCTAATATTCCTATGGCTGGTGCTAATCCCCCTCTAAATAGAATGGACGCCATAGTCATTTCGAGATATGCTCCATTAATCCTACCTCATCCTATGAATCCTCTCCCTGCTGGAGATTACTTGAAGTATATGCCCAAGTTTACTGGGGAAGGGGACATAACTGTGAAAGAGCACCTGGATGCTTTCTATAGTTATCCAGACAACCTGAACATTGAAAATGAAGATGTATGGATGAGAGTCTTCATCCAGATCCTGGATGGTGAGGTGAGGAAGTGGTTTAGAGGATTGGCCCCCAGATCTATTGCTGGGATCGAAGCCCTGGATAGTGCTTTCCTGAGGAAGTGGGAAGATAGGAAGGATTTCATGTAGTACATGACAAAGTTCGGGTCTTTGAAGAATATGGAAGGAGTGTCTGTCTCTGATTTCTCCAAAAGATTCAATAAAATGTATAACAAAATCCCTGCCGAAATAAAACCCTCAGAAGCCTCGGGCAAGATTTCTTATGCTAGTGCATTTGGCCCCGATTTTTGTCTTTTATTGAGAGAAAGAAGAGCCACCTTCTTAGATCAAATACAAGATGCAGCCATAGAAGTGGAATCCAATGTATTAGCAGCTGATAGACTGAGGAACAAGGCCGACGCAGACAGAAGAAAGGGAAGATTGAAAACCTCAACTTCTGGCCCATCGGTGCCCCACCCTCAAGTGGATGAAATGACCAAGATGGTGAAGTCTCTGTCTACAGAAATGGAGAGAATGAAGGTGGAGGGGAGGAAAGCATACAAGGGCCCTCAAAACACTGAAAACAAAGGAGGTTTCAGGAGGCCAAACAATATTACTTCCCTGACTGTGCAAAGAGAGAGGGGAAGAGACAAAGAAGAGCAGAAAATTCAAGCCCCTTTTCAAAACAATTTTTTGGCTGAGGGGGAAGAAGGGGAAACAGATGAGCTTGATCCTGAAATCCATTACTGTGGGGACACTCCTCCTTTTCCTCATCTCACTCAATCAACATACGAGGAGTCTCTCATGGACAACCAGCGAAATGAACTGAGCAAGGGAGACAAGGCTAGTGGCAGCCAAGGAAGGTATTATCTGAGGTCTAAGAAAAAGACAGTAGCACCTGATGTTCCTGAGCAGTTCACTAGAACAGAGAAACCTACTAATGAAGTAGCGGACAGTCACAGAGGTAAGAAGCCCCAACCCCTCTCTCCCATAGTCTAGAGTCATGTTCCTGAAATAAGAGAAATCCCGAAGCTTACATCTTCTTTTAATTTCGAGCATGAAATTCAAAAGATCAAAATCCATGTGCCCCTGACCGAATTGATTAAACATGAAGGGTTCAAGAAACACTTCTCTGAGCTTTTACAGTCTGAGGCCTCATGCCTTCCCACAGAATCCATCAATTTGCAAGATGAAAAGCCTGCAGTTATTCTAGGTCCTATGGTAGAAGACAAGAATGACTCATCCCCTCCCTTCTACACTTCCTAGAACATACATGACAAGGTACTGCACAACTACTTGATGGATTCGGGGGCTTCTCACAACCTCATGCCCAAAACTGTTATGGAAGAGTTAGGGCTAGAAGTCACCCGAGCCTATCATGACCTCTATTCCTTTGACTCCAGAAAGGTTCAATGTCTAGGAGTTATCAAAGACTTGGTCGTGACCTTGTTTCAGCTGCCCATGAAAAGTGTGGTCATGGATATTGTAGTGGTTGATGTCCCCCCCAAGTTTGGTATGTTGTTATCAAGATCTTGGATAAAAAAACTAGGGGGAACTTTGTAGATGGACCTCACATATTCTACTATCCTAATGTTTGGAGGAGAACATAGGAGGCTATATAGGGAAGCCCAAATGGCCTATATAATCAGTGATGAGGCCAACCCTACCAACCATCCCATTTTTTCCCTGGACACTGATTTAGGTTCCAGTGTACTACAACTCACTAATGCTCCTGAGCCTCCTCTAAAACTCACAAATCCACCCACCACTTCCCATAAATTTCCTCCCTCCATCACCCTCGTCTGGAAAATGTTCTTTGATGGAGCCTTTTCCAGGGAAGGCGCTGGAGCTGGGGTGTTTTTTGTGTCACCTGCTCATGAAACCATATCTCTATCATACAAAATAGAATTTGAAGCTACCAACAATGTGGCAGAGTATGAAGCTCTTATCCTAGGATTGAGAGCTGCAAGGGAAATGGGAATTTAGGAAGTCGTAGTGTTCGGAGATGCAGAGTTGGTGGTCCAGCAAATTAAAAACGCTTATCAGGCCAAGCATCCTCGACTCAGAAGCTATAGAAATGAGGTATGGGACTTAATTGACAATTTCTTCTTAGCATTCAACATTTCTTTTGTCCCAAGAGAGAAGAACATAGTGGCAGATTCCTTGGCTACATCAGCAAGCAATTTCAAAGTACCTTTGCTGCCCAAATTCAGATATGATGTGGAAGTAAAATACTGGCCCCTCCATACCTGACAACGTCAAACATTGGAAGGTATTCGAGGATGATATCGAGATCAAGAAATTCTTGGAGACTGTCGAAGAATTTTCAGAGATGCATATCGACCAAGATTCTATCTCTTGAGAAGAGCTTGATGGGGGTAAGTTTCTGAGTAAAATAGCAGAGCGTAACATTGTGCAGCTCCCCAGCAACCATATTCCAAGGGGACTGGTTCCTTTGGAAAGGCTTTTTGATAGAAATGATGTGTCATTAAAAGGGGAAATCTTGGAGGATGATGCTAGTACTATTTAGTGAAACATTGGCACTGAGAGTGAGCCCAAGTATGTCAAATTGTCAAAAGGTTTGACAAAGGAGCAGAGGTCTGAATACGTTGGACTTTTGAGGGAATTTGTTGATGTGTTTTCCTGGACCTATGAAGATCTCAAAACATATAACACTTATGTCATTGAGCATAAAATCTCGTTGAAAAGGGAGGCACAGCCGTTTAGGCAGAAGCTAAGATAGATCAATCCTATGCTGCTGCCTATTATGGAGAGGGAAGTGAAGAAGCTACTACAAGCCCAGATCATTGTACCTCTGAGATATTCATAGTGGGTGGCCAACTTGGTACCAGTAAGGAAAAAGAATGGACAAATCAGACTCTGTGTAGACTTCAAAAACCTGAACAGGAGCTGACGGAAAGATAACTACCCCTTACCAAAGATGGAACATATACTGCAGAGGGTAACAGGAGCATCTAGGATGTCCATGATCGATGGTTTCTTTGGCTACAATCAAGTCTCTATTCTGCCTAAGGACAGGGAAAAGATAACATTTACCACTCCATGGGGAACATTCATGTATGCCAAGATGCCGTTTGGATTAATGAATGCAGGGGCAACGTTTCAACGTGCCATGGACATAGCTTTCATTGGAGAAAAGGATAAATTTGTGGTCGTCTATCTAGATGGCATCACAATATTTTCAAAATCTGATAAAGAACACTGTTGTCATCTTAGGACGGTTTTCCTGAAATGCAGGAGTTTTGGCATTTCATTAAACCCCAAGAAATATTTGTTCTCCATGCAGAAGGGAAAGTTACTAGGCCACATAGTATCAATGGAAGGAGTCAGGATCGATTCTAGCAGTGTTGAGGCGATACAATCCTTATCAATCCCAAGGTCCAAGAAGGAGGTCCAATCTTTCCTTGGTAAGATTAATTTTCTGAGGAGGTTTGTGCCTAACTTTGCTGAGGAGGTAAAACTTATAATAGCCATGTTAAGGAAAGGAAATGAAGTAAGGTGGACTTCTGAATCGCGAAATTCCTTTGAGAAAATAAAGAAGGCCCTATCTGAAGCCCCCATGCTTATCAGTCCCGATTACTCAAAGGATTTCGTTATTTTATCCTTTGCCTCACCTGACACGGTGGTCGCTGTTTTATTACAGACAAACAAGATTGGGCTAGAGTAGCCTGTTGCCTATTTTAGCCGAGCATTGAGGGATGTCGAAGTCAGGTATGACACTATGGAGAAGCAGGCCTATGCCCTGGTAAAGGCTCTCAAGGCATTTAGAATCTATGTCCTGCAGTCAAAATTCATCGCTTATGTCCCCTCAGCCACTGTTAAAGACATTCGTATTCAGCCTGACATAGACGGGAGAAGGAGTAAGTGGATAGCCAAGATTCTAGAATTTGACCTGGAAATAAAGCCTACCAAATTGATCAAAGGTCAAGGTTTAGCCAAGCTGTTGGCTGAATCCAATTGCCAAGCTTTGGGGGTAAGTTTCATCAATGAATGCTCAGGAATTCAGCATGGTCAGCTGCCTGAAATAAACCCTCAAAGGGAGCCCCCATTGGCTTGATGTCCCTGGTATAAAGATGTCTTATATTTTCTGCAAGAGTTGCGGCCTCCAAACGGCCTGCAAAGAAACAAGGCAAAATCTCTTAAGCTCAAAGCAGTCAGATACTGACTTATTGATCAATCTCTATATTGGAAAGACCCCCTGGGGTTGCTTTTGAAATGTGTAGATCCGCAAGAGGCCGACAGGATCATGGTTGAATTTCACGACAGCCTATGTGGAGGGCATCATTTTTGGAAAACCACAGCCTACAAAATCCTCAGGGTTGGATACTACTGGCCCACCGTATTCACTAACGTCTGCAGAAGGGTCAGAGCTTGCACCAAATGTCAAATATTTGCAGGAAAACAACAGCTCAAGTCTCTGTTTTTAAATCCTGTGGTTGTTTCAGGACCTTTCCAGCAATGGGGCCTAGATTTCATTGGAGAAATTCACCCTGCTTCCAGTGGGTAGCACAAATGCATCCTGACTGCTACCAATTTCTTCACCAAGTGGATTGAAGCTATCCCCACCAGGAATGCTTCCCACAAGGTAATCATTGGATTCCTGGAAGACCTCATCACAAGATTCGGCTGCCCAAGTAAGATTGTCACTGATAACGCAGCCTCTTTCAGGGCTGAGCCGTTAGCCAAGTTCTGTGAGCGATTCGGGATCAAACTGATTCACTCCACCCCATACTATCCCCGGGGCAATGGTTTAGCAGAGTCCTCTAACAAAAGCCTGATAAGGATCATCAAAAGACTGTTGGAAGACAACAAGAAGGCCTGGCATCCAAGATTGAAATTTTCTCTATGGGCCGATCGAGTGACCATGAAGAGCTCTATAGGCCTATCTCCTTTCCAATTAGTATATGGAGCAGAGGCTATTTTTCCTTCTCATTTAGCCATTCCTGTAAAAAAATTCCTCCAGGATCATCAAGAGGAGCCTGATGACATGATCAGAAGAATTCATCAGGTAGTGGAAGTCTAGTAGGCCAGGGAGCAGGTAATGGACATAATTTGGGACCGTCAACAAAGGATCAAGCATATTTTTGATAAGAAGGCCAAGAAGGAAGAGTTTCGGATAGGAGACCTGGTACTGAAATGGGATGCTCCTAAACAAGATAAAGGCAAGCATGGAAAATTCGAAGCCCTGTGGATCGGGCCTTTCAAAGTATCTGAAGTATTCTCGAATAACACCTACAGGGTACGTGATTTGAAGGATCAAGAAGTTTTCAATGGCCCTGTGAATGGGCATTTCCTAAAAATATTTTTCTCTTGAGCCACACATGGCTCTTTCGTGGTTGTAAATATTGTATTTCTTTCCATCTTTAAGTTTTAAATAAATGACCCCATAGCCCAACAACAAGGCACTGGAGCTGCAAAATGAGTCCTTAGAGCATCACAGGGATGACTCTATCCTCTGTTTGGGCTTCAAAAAGTCATACAAATATCACTCATTACCATGCATTTTTCACCTATGCTTCCATTATATCACTCATTATTCACCACCATATCACTTCATTTTCCCTATTGTTCACCATTAATGGGTCTCATTTATATTTTCCAAATATTATTTATTTTTAAGCATTTTTAAGAGAAATTCTTGATTAAATATTAGAAAATAATATATTTTACTTCATATATGGAAACTAGATTGTTTTTGTGACATGTGTAGGTTCCAAGGAAGCTTCCAAGACACCTTTATGTGGCACTCTATGTTAAAATTCGAATTTGAGGAGATCATGGAGAGATTATTGAGAAGATCATGGAGGATATCATGGATCTCATGGAGAGGATCAAGGACAAAAGAGGGTTATGTGTCTAGATGGTTGAGAGATGTATGGAACTAAAGAGAGATTAGTGGATCACATTTATGAGTTTGTTACTCATCCCATTGTATAAATAGGAGTACAGTCTCCTTCATTTGTAATCCTGAAGTTTGTAATCTTAGAATTAGAGAGAGTTGTAATCTTGGAGTTGGTTTGTAATGGACATTTTGAAATACAGAATCATACTTCGATTTTGCTTCTACATATGAGTCTCATTTGAAGTAGTGTTCTTGTGGAGTTATGGAGGGCCCCCATGGCCTCACTTGCATGCTGATTTGCTTATTTTAGGTATAGCTTAATTTATGTTTTTGTTTGATTTCAAGTATGATTGATTTGAACGAGACTTTGTGAGTTGAGTCCTTGTAAG
>SNQJ01S0016998.1:134900-196716 GCA_010110895.2 Picea sitchensis
AACCCTCGTGAGAAGGAACCAAAGTACAATCTCTTGTAAAAGAGTATTGGCTCCTGCTACATCAAATCCTCCTTTAGGTAGTTGAATCTTTCTAGATCTATATAGCACTTCTAAGTTTACCTTCCCAGGTTGACATTAAATTAAACTCTGATTGACATCATCAATTAGAACTAAACATTTTGGCGCCGTTGCCGGGGAAGTGCAACTAGAAGGATTTTAATTATTTTATGCATTTGATTTTATGGACTAATTTGTGGAACTTGGTGACAACAGGTTCGTAAAGGAGTTCAAAGTTTGGCACATTTTTTTTTTTGCACATAGTTTAAATTCAGTTTTTGTTTTAAACCCCCCATTTTCTCACTAATCCATCTACAGATGAAGAATTTGACAATGATAAACATGTATTTCTTGAAGAGCAAGAACAATAATGAAGACTGGTTTCAAAAGAACCTTGCGCCAACTCCAAGAATAAGACAGGTTACTCACATCCTTGCAAACAATCAGGTAAACATTTTAAATCTTGATGTGAGCATGTTTGAATTTTTAATCTGTAGATGGCTTCACTCGAAGCATTCTTTTACTGAAAAAATAAAACATCTTTCAAGTTAATGTAGAATAGCTTAAAAATAAAAAAATAAAACGAGATCTCGTAGAATTTCATCGTAGAATTTCGTTGTAGAATTTTCTTTTAGTCTTATTTCAAATCATTATGAATAAATGAATAAATCCGCATTTCTATGTCTTGTTTCTGTATCTCGGGTGAGCCAGGAGCTTGACTCTCGGAAAGCTTTGTCTTCCGAGAGTCTAAATGCCCTCGTGACATTGCAGAAAGAGTGTAGATAATGCAAGGTTTTGTCGTAGATCTTAATTGTGTTTTATCCATCCATGCTAACCTGCATAAAGAAAAATAAAACAATAGATTAGTATGCTCTCATCCTGTGCTCTGAGCGATAGGGAAGACCAGAAAATCATTTTCAAAAATAATATAAAAAATCTCTTGCTGGACAAAGTGATCCTTCATGGAAAAATCTCTTAAATTGGCTAGAAAACCAAATATCATTATAGTAGTAAAAGCATTTGGTATAAGGGCAGCTGTACAATTAATGGATTCACACATTTTCACTGTTCCACGGGTTATTTTGAAGCCTTTTGTGCATGCTTTGGTAAGATTTTAGTGTCCCTTATGAAGAAGCCATACGTTGACTTTGGACTAAAACTAGGAGAACTGGTTTGGCTTCATGCCAGCGCATTGCATTTCTTTAAAAAAAGTTAGAAAGCTTCATTGTCAAACCCATGCTGCATATACCCTGTAATCATGGCCGTCCAAAAAACTACATCTCTTTCAAGCATTTCATCAAACATTTCTTAGATGAGAGCATAATCAAAGAAATAAGAAATGGCTTAAACAACTGCCTATGCCTTCACTATTAGTGGTTACAGAGAAATTGAAATTGGTGCTACTTCATATACATGAACGTCTGCGGCTACTGGTGCTTATTTCACTGGTTCAACAATTGTAACTGCTCTTTGTGGGTATGGATCTGCTTAACCAATTGCCAGGTTATGAAAGGGAAAATGACCAATGTCGAATGGAATATCCTCTATCATTGGGGCAAGAAAAATTCTTGTTACTAAACTATACCTTTGTAGATCATTTCCCTATGCCAGCAAGTGTTTCTGAACTAGTGGTACTCCATGTCCTGTGTCAATGCTAGGTGGTTTCGCACTAAATCCCTTTTGTTTCGGGTGGCCTTATCCTTGGAGCTCCGCGCACTCCACATCATTCAGGTTAATGAGATATTCACGTGTGAAGGAAGGTGGAAGGCCTTGGGGAATTCTCGATAGAGGCCAAACTTCTTTCTTAGTTCCAGAAACGATCATCTTAGCATCAGTTATGATCGATGTTGTCACTTCATTCGTGTTCATTGTAAAGCCTTGAGCTACCACCGGATTCCTCTTCCTCCTAAAATGAAAACATGAAAAGACCTCTTTCTCAGCATCCGGATTCTCGCCATCCTAGAAGATCCAGGAATGACTCTTCCCATCGATAACGCAATTACGATATGATGGATTGGGTAGCGAATCAGGCGCAGCCATTCACTGCGGGAACTGATTCATATGTGATCACGTACTTGATCTGGGAGAATTTGAGCGATTTACGTGTAGATTTTGAGATTACATGCAGATTTTGCGCGATTTGATGGTCGGCGACAGATAATGAGGCAGTTGCAACGGTACAAGACTCGATACAATGGCCACCGGCTTGTTTAACTTATTCTCCGATCGGTGGTTCTAAAATTCATATTGTTGTTTTTTCTTCATCACGATTTTTTCATTAAGTATGATTGCCGGGCGAAGCGGTTTCAGAAGGAGAAACGTTGGCCTTGGTCGTTGGATTCCAAAATGGCCCATTCTAGGCAACCGAAACATGGCCACTGGATACCTATTCCTTTTGTTCTCTTTGCTGTAATCATGGTCATCTGAGAATCTCCCTCACTCCGCCTAATCTGATTACAAGCCATTCAGTGTAGTTCGCTATTATAGTGACTGCTTCCCTTGTCGTGCCTTATTTAAATGAGGGAATGAATACTACCTCCCTGCAGCACATTGCTAGCCTTCCCCATTTAGGTTACATGCGGTTAGCTCTGTCTACGTCTCAGATGGCTCTCCTGCTAGTTTAAAATATTATTCAATGCCACATTCTTTCCTGAGCAGCTGGTGAATCAGTTGTGGTGTTTGAAGATGTTGCTGTACTTACTCCAAGGGGTTCGCTAAACAATTGCTATAGAGAATTTTGTAGCCACAGAAAGATGTTACAGGCTCGAGCCATCCTATAAGGGTCTCTCACATAAAGTATTCGTTCAAATATTACGTGGTCTCTCAGGGGCCAAAGTTACACAGCCTGGGAAATTCCGTAGTTGCCAAGATGGTTATGCTGTGAGGGCTTCCCTCAAGGCTGAAGATGGAGTGTTATATCCTCTTAAAAAAAAAGATTTTTTTTCTTGCCTAAACCCCCAACACTTATTCTTCATGAGGAGATTGATTATCTTGAGTTTGAGAGGCATGGAGCTGCTGGTACGAGTAGTATGTCTTCGCACTATTTTGATCTTATTATAAAATTGAAAAGTGAGCAAGAGCATCAGTTCCGCAATATTCAACGGAATGAATATCACAATATTTTCAGCTTCATAAACACCAAGGGTTTGAAAATCATCAATTTAGGAGATACATAAACTATTGGTGGAGTTGTAGCGGCATTTCAGAATTCTGATGATGAAGCTGTAGATCCACATCTTGAGAGAATAAAAAAAATCAACGTGATGGTGGGGCCGGTGGTGAAGACAGTGATGAAGAGGATGAATACTTTGTAGCCAAAAAATATGATGCAAGATCTCCAACAGATGATTCAGATGAAGAGGAATCAGATGCAAGTGAAGATGGAGAAACCAAACAAAATACTACAAAGAAAGAAGTTGCACCACTTGCAGTGTGTTGTAATTGCTGTTAGAGGAACTGAAACTCCTAAAGATCTTTTGACAGATGTTCTCTGTAGGGAATGTATACTCTCAGAAGCAGACTTGGATGGACTTCTTAATAGCAGTATTGACCTCCAAAAGCAGCTGCGGCCCTACATGCAAATCGAAAGTTATAAAGTTATGAAGCAGTCGAGTATTCAGCGCAGAACACTAGCACTCAACATTTTTTTTTTAACGTACTAATCTGCAGGACACAACAAATCTATAATGCCAAGCTTTTCGCCATGCACAAAAGTTTGCTGACAACAACAGGGAGTAAATTTAATTTTCATTCTTATTTATTTACGAATGGATTGATATTAATATGATGATTGAGTCAATTTAAATACTTTGATTTTTATTAACCTGTTTCATTTGGCATCTATTTTTGCGTAAGAATCACTAAGAAATTGGCCATTTCTTCTTGAGCACACTTATGTTTTTTCTGCAAAGTTTTTTTGCAGGTTACAGGTTAATCAAGTGATCAGTGAGGAGATTACATTGTGATGACAATTGGTCTTCCAAGACTAATTTCATGAGAAATTTTAAAGAACCAATCCATGATTATAAATGAAATTTCCAGAAAATTACAAGTTTTTGCAACTTCCTATAATAGTTTAATCGTTTGACATGTTGCATGATAGATTAGAAAAATTGGAAGATCTGGCTTTGCTCTTAAATGTGCAAGCATTATGAAAAACCTCTCCACACTTGAATTCGACATCTCCAAGTGGCTAGTCAAAGACTAGTCAAACTCAACTATTTTTAGCAGAATTCCGGAGCAGATTTGCTATGTTTGAAAGTTTGCATTCCATTGAGAGTTTCCATTCCATTGCTATATTTGAAAGATTGCATGCCATAATTCCAGCAAGAGTCATTATCCGTTTTCCATTACCACATACACTTCACTACATTTTCTTCAACCCTAACCCATAAATAAAACCAACCAAGGTCATCTACAATCTTTTTGGCCCACCTTACATATTCATTGCCAGTTTCCTTTTCCTACACTTGCCAATAAAACCTTGCTTCATACACCATTGAGTCAAAGTCTTTGAGTCTAATTATCTTTGTAAAACACCTAGAGGCTTACCTTATGGCAGTACTCTTGCCAATGAGAAAAATGGAATTACATTGTATCCCTGTTGGTTGGATCTTTGGCAGACATTTCGATACAACTAAACTTATTCGTACCTACAAATATGTGTTAGACATCTTGACTCCCATTGGAATCAATGGTGGGAGCTCTAGTGTTGACTAGTGGCATTCATTAACGACCACTAAGTCAACAACTTCTCGCTATGTTCGACATGACACATTTAATCACATAGTAAGATTTGTGCCATCTATCATTGAAGACTTGAAGACCCATATTTCGTAGAAGATGAAACAGATTTCCTTTCATTTTTTTTCAGTTTGTCATGACTTGAGGACAAGTCAATAATTAAGGTTGGGGGGGAATGTAACTTCTATATTTTGTATACCTTCAAAGCCTTATACATTTTCAGCCATATTCAGCAGAGAAGATCCAGCAGTAGATTTCGAACATTCAACAGAAGTTCCAGTAGTAGATATGACAATACAAATCCGTCTTTCATCCACAACTTGTAGAAGAAGCTTCAGATCAGAATTGCAGCAATTGAACATGCATGATTCATCCACTTCTATGGGTAAGTAAGGTATGATGTTTTTCTAACCTTTAATCTTGAAATTCTTTAGATGCTAAAATGATGATATTTGGAAAATATTCCACTATTTCACTATTCCTTTTCTCATTAAAAATTGCCAAAAAACCATCAGTTTGGGGGGGGGAATTTCACACTTCCTTTTTTCTCTCATTCAAATTACATGTTAACCCACATAGTCTTCCCACAATAAAAAGCTACTACAATGATGAACATGATGACTTCTTAGAATGATTGATCTAAACAAAGTAAATAATGATTGAAACACAAGAACCAATCATTCGAAGATGTAAAATTCTTTGCATAAAAGTTATCGAAATATGTGCAAAGTTAAAAAGGAATTCCATGATTGAAGATGGTCATTCAAAGATGTAAATACTTTACAAAAATAAAAGTTATCAAAAGATGAGCAAAGTTAAAAAGGAAGTCCATTATTGAAGATGGTTGTTACAAGAACCAAACATCTTGTAAAGGAAGCTCATCTAAGAATCAAATCAAATAAGTCATTGTAATGGCTTCCATGAGGACATGCAAGAGCTTCAATTGGGGAGTATGTTTGGGCTTCAAACGTCATACAAATATCACTCATTACCATACATTTTCACCTATGATTCCATTATATCACTCATTATTCACCACCATGTCACTTCATTTTCCCTATTGTTCGCCATTAATGGGTCTCATTTATATTTTCCAAATATTATTTATTTTTAATCATTTTAAGAGAAATTTTTGATTAAATATTAGAAATAATATATTTTACTTCATATATATGGAAAGTGGATTGTTTTTGTGACATGTGTAGGTTCCCAAGGAAGCTTCAAGACACCTTTATGTGGCGCCTATGTTCAAATTCGAATTTGGGGAGATCATGGAGAGATTGAGAAGCTCATGGAGGACATCATGGATCTCATGGAAGATCAAGGACAAAAGAGGGTTATGTCTCTAGATGGTTGAGAAATGTATGGAACTAAAGAGAGATTAGTGGATCGCATTTATGAGTTTGTTACTCATCCCATTGTATAAATAGGAGTACAATCTCCTCCGTTTGTAATCCTGAAGTTTGTAATCTTACAATTAGAGAGAGTTGTAATCTTAGAGTTGGTTTGCAATGGACATTTTGAAATCTGAGAATCATGCCAGTTTTGCTTCTACATAGAGTCTGTTTAGGCGGTGTGTTTGTGGAGTTATGGAGGGCCCCATGGCCTCACTTGCATGCTGATTGCTTATTTGGTAGCAATTATGTTTTGTTTGATTTCAAGTATGATTGATTTGAATGAGACTTTGTGAGTTAAGTCCTTGTAAGGGGACTAGAGTTTCTAATGAATCTTATGAATTAGATAACAAATTTTAGTGTGTGTAAGAGATTATGTGAGTTGTGTCCTTGTAAGGGGATTAGAATTTTAGGAAAACATAAGCACTCTATTTTTTTAGTAGGTAGATTTGTTGTTTAAATTGCAGAGGTGTTAAAGTGAGAAGGAACCAAAGTACAATCTCTTGTAAAAATTGTTAGCTCACCTTTACATCAAACCCTCGTCAGAAGGAACCAAAGTACAATCTAAACCCTCGTGAGAAGGAACCAAAGTACAATCTCTTGTAAAAGAGTATTGGCTCCTGCTACATCAAACCCTCCTTTAGGTAGTTGAATCTTTCTAGATCTATATAATGCTTCTAAGTTTACCTTCCCGGCTTGACATTAAATTAAACTCTGATTGACATCATCAATTAAAACTAAACATCCCCCATGGAGCCTAATGTTAGTAACATTTCTTGTCCTGGTCACAAGAGTATTCAAGTCTGCAAGTTGCACGCGAAGCGCCCGAGCGCAGCGCGGAAAAATCTCGTTTTAGGCTTCCAAGCAAGTAAGTGGGCGAGATTATATTGTCGACGGTCTGGATTCATCCATAAGAGTAGATTGGCGGTCAGTGGGAAATCACGATTAGCGGAGTTGTGCTGAGATTAGCACGACGGATAGCGCCTGTATTGCATCCAGGAAAGGATAGCAGTCATCCATCCAAAGGACACGTGGCGTGAGATCTAGTCACGTCAACTTTTCGACATTCGAGAGTTCGAAGGGTGAGGGTTCTATGTCATTCTACATCTCGAAACCCCGAACCCTGAAGCACTGAAAGCACCCAGAGTCGGGCCTGCAATATCACGGAGCAGTCTTAGCCATCCATCCAAAGGGGACACCTGGTGCACAATTAGGCTCTTCACCTTTTCACCCATCGTGACTTCGAGGTGCAAGGAGCAGCTCCTTCATATCCCCAAGGTGCGAAGTGCTAAGAGCATCTAGGACCCGGGGCCCACAACATCATCGAGTGAGTTTATGACCGTCAGATATGAGAGGGACGCGTGGTGCCCAATTAAGCCATCTCGGCATTTCACTCATCGCGACTGTGATAAGCAAGGATCAACTCCTTTCTATTCATGAACACCGAAAGCGCCTTTGAGAATAAATACATTGTCACAACCCATGGTCACTTGGGAAATAAAAAGAGTTGTGCAAGAGGGGCCAAAGGCGTCGAGTTTGGTCACAGAAGGAATCATCGTGATCTCCAGGTGCCATCTGATTCGACCTCAATCCTAGTTTTTACTTGGAGTAAATGAAGGTGAGAAGGGGTGGTTGAAACCTCTCCTCATTCATTAAGTGTAAGGTATGGAGGGTCTGGCAAGCTGTCTGCCCGAGAGGGTCCTGTGTATTGATTTTTTCCAAAGAAGCCATGCTGAGTCCTCAACTAGTCAGAGAGGTCTACACACGCTAACTCGGCACTTAATGGCTCAGCTACCCCCCTTTTTGCAAGAATCATGCGTAGTTAAGGAGGTGTCTGACGAAGGATATTCGTCCAAATTTGATTGAAGGGACACTAAGCCTTGGATGACTGAGCACGCCTCTGTTAGGCGAATTGTTTTGAGAATATAGACTCATTTTTTGTATTTTGTAATCATCGATGGTTGAGAAAGGCTCCTGATTGTAAAACTTTAATGCAACACTGTTATTCTGGTTATGCATGGACTCTTGAGACTTCTTGCCTTATGAATGTCAGTTTCTTTCATGTCTTTGTTTACACTGCATTAGAGCAGCTCAAAATTGGAGGATCCAGTAGAGTTGTAATTGTTATAGGATGAAGTAGGTTGGATCACTATAACAGTTGCATTGTTTCTAATCTGTCTCTGTGATTTTCTTAGCGCTGAACGACTTGGAATTGGAGGATCCAGTCAAGTCCCCCTTTCAGTTTCTTGAGGCCCTGAACCAAGAGGATCTTGCATTCAGAGTTTTTCTTCTACAAACTACTGAAAGGTCTACTTCTTGAGGTAGTTTGTTCACCCTTCTCACCAAGTCTTCAACCTGCTCATCTTTAAATCAAATCACTGACTGAAGTTTGATCAAGACCTCCTTTGTTCCTTACATACCAGACCCAGTCCCTGAGTTAGAGCGATATCTTCCTGATTCTCTACCCATTTGATCACCCATTACAAACTATCATGACATAAAACTGATGGACGTTGGGCTCTTCTCCTGCAAGAAATCCAGGAGTGACTTCTGACGCTAACAAAGAGCATAGTAGAAATCAACCAACAATGGGCACTAGTTGTCTGACGGATAATATCATATAGATTCTGCTGATACAATGGTCAAATCAAACTTGGATATTGAATCTTGATGCTGCGAGCGACCCTGGCTTTCTCCACTCAAAAACTTTTCCACCCCTCACTCTTGGCTTTCTAGTTTGGCTTTCTGCACTCCAAATCTTCGCTAGAATCACCACCACTTTTTCCATCAGGGTAATGCTTGGTTTTGAAAATGCAGGGTTTTTCTTTTTAACATAGCATATTAGCCAACATCCAAATCAACTGGTCCAAAAGAATTGAATCCTACCAAACCTTTAAATTAAATACTAGCTAGATTTTAATGCAATATGTGGGCAATGGGCATTAACAGACTGTAAATGTCCACAATGCACATTGAAAAACTGATACAAGTGGATTGTCGTATTGTGTACGCTACACAGAGCGGGAGACTGGAAGTGGAGTGACAAGCCACGGGGTGCAGCATGAGTCAAATCAAAGATTGGAAGTGGAGTGATGGGACGACAATACCAGTGGACTTTTATTACACCTGCAGGCTGCACAGTGCACACGTATCAAACCAATTCATGAAGTTACGTTACACGTATAATATGATTCACGAATTAAGAACCCTAAATTTGTATGATGGGCATTTAAATATGCTACCCTTCATACACAATTTTAGATTTTATTTTGCATTTTTTAAATAACATGCAAAAACACAAATTTAATTTTTTTTTTGACTTGTAATTATTCAATTACACTTCTGGGACGTGTTGAAAGCCCATTGACGGGATATGACATGTTCAATTTTGATCCCTGCTTCCCAACCTTTTTTTCGAAGCGTCTCCCAGGTGAGGAATTTTTCTTTTGCTTAAAGCCAAATGAAAAGTTTAATTTTGATTGGTATAGGCCACTTCCACAATCTTTGAATCCAAAAGCTTTCAATGCCAAAATCCAGTGGATGGATAAGAGCAATATATATGTTTTTAACTATTAAGACCCATGATGCGTCTCCTCCGACCCACAAAAGTAAATTCGGCTCGTTTTTTAGAGAGATACCAACACTCCTTAGTGAAGTTGTATAAGTGTTCCATTTGATGGCTACCTCACCACTTAGTCCTAGAATTTCACTGTTCATCCACTTATCCAATAGAAGGAAGTCATGCACCGAGCCTCTCACTTGAGCTAGTCTCAAAAAAAAAATTGAAATTAAATGTGATTGCAAAGTTTTTGAGAGGAAAGAACGATCCTCCAACCTAAGGATCTTGTCTCTTCTAATTGAAATAGACGAGCCCAAACCTGGCCTCCAACTCAGCCAATGAAGGATCATGGGAAGTGAATTTGTTAGACCCTTCCAGAAAGAGGACGCTCGCAGCTAGAAATGAGAGGGCTTTCAAATCCAGACAAGCAATGGTATGTTCCCCAGATATTGTCAACAATGATTCGGTGCCAGATGCAATCATGTGTAAGAGCTCTCCATAATGAGTTTTCCAGTAGAGTCAAGTTAAAGAGAGGGAGGTTTTTGAGCCCCCAACCCCCTGCCCTTAAAGGTCTTGACAAAATATCCCAGCTACATAGATGGATATGGTGTTTTTCATTTTTCCCACTCCACAGGAAATTGAAAGATAGCTTCTGCAGTTTAGCCAAAATATTGCAGGGGATTCACTCCAACAACATCCATAAGATGGAAAGACTTTCTAACACTATTTTAACTAGGATGAAATGCCCTCCCAGCGACAACCACTTATTACACCAAAAGCCAATTTTTCTTTCGAATTTGGCCACCAGCCAGCACCAATCTTCGGATTTTGTTGCACCAGGTTTTAGAAGATAGCCAAGGTACTTGAATCCTTGATTCAAATCAATGAAGGTATAGGGAATGGAATCTTTTAGAAGAAAGAGTTCAGCTTCATTAAGCCCCCAATAATGAGCAGTGGATTTTGAATAATTAATATGAAGACCCGAAGTAGAATAGAACTCCTGAAAAATGTCAATGATTACTACCCACTCTGTAGGATCAACCTTTGACATTATGAGAAAATCATCAACAAACATTAGATGAACAATTTTTAAAAACTTTGAATCTTTTATACCTGATATACGATGTTCAGAGATGCTTTTAGAAAGTTGCAAGCTGAGTCCTTCCATTAACATGATGAACAGGTACGGGGAGAGTGGGCATCCCTTTCGGAGCCCCCTCTCACTCTTGAAAAACTTTTTCGCCTCTCCATTTATCAACACAACAAAATTTGTGCTAGTTACACATGACATAACCCAATATGTTATCTTTACTCCAAAACCCATTGTAAGCAAGATCAGCCTTAAGAAATCCTAGTCAATGTTGTCAAAAGATTTTTTGATATCCAGCTTCAAAACCAGGGACTTTGAATTTTTCTTTTTAATGTTGTGAAGGATTTCATGGGCCGCACCAATGACATCCTGAATTCTTCTACCCTTGAGAAACCCCAATTGTTCAGCTAAGAGACATCTTTCTAAAATATGTTTAATCTGATTAGCAAGTACTTTTGAAATTACCTTATAAATAAGATTACAAAGGGAGATTGGGTGGTAGTCATTGAAAGAAGCTGAGTTATTTTCCTTTGGTATCAAAGCTAGGAAGGTGGAATTTAAGCTTCCATAGATTTTACTTTTTTTTCATGAATCCTCAACCATCTGCAGAAGGTCGTCTCCCACAAGATCAAAGAAGAACATGAAGAACTCAGATGTCCGTCCATCAAGGCCCGAGCTTCTCTCTTTTTTGAATCCATTTCAATTTCACTAAGGTTGTTTGACAATGCCTTAAAAACCTTTTTTCCCTAAATCTTCAGTGGAACGTCTTCACAGTTTCAAACTATTTCACAGCATGGTCTTCAGAAAAATCTATCCCTGTCAGTTTGGCTTCCCTCGCTTGTTGGCATTTATGGATTGAAAGAAACAAGGTGCTCTTTGAAGACTTATCCTCCTCTATATTCTCTGTTGTTCACAAGATATCAGATTATTTCTCCTAGCAACCGTCCACTATTAAAATATTCCCAAACAAAGTTTGTGAGATTACTCAGGCTGTATGTTACACCTTAGCTTGCTTTGATGGTGCAATGTAGTCAAATGGTCTATGTTGCGGAGCTGGCGTCATCTTCAAGACTCATCTATTGAGGATCACCAAGTGGTTCATTAACTGTGGAGCGGGATCAAATATAAAAGTAGAACTCATGGATTTATGGGCGACTCTCACTCTAGCAACTTTCTGGTCAATCAACAAATTACAAATCCTTGGGGATTTGAAAGTTATTATTGACTGGATAATCTAAAAAGAAACCTCCAAGCAGTGGATATTGATTGCTGGAAACAAAAAATGAAGGATTTGGTAAAGAAATTTACAGATATTTGGTTACAACATATTTATAGGGAACACAACAAAGAGGCTAGCTTGCTTTCAAAGAGGGTGCTTACTGAAGTAGAAGGAAGGCTTTCAGTTTTCCATTGGAACAATGGGAAAGAAAGCCCTATCAATTTTCTTAATATTTTTGAAAGGTGAGAAGGACATGATCTTTAGTGGATCGATTGTAATTTTGCAAGCACTATGCACAAAATTTCCTGCTATATTCCTTCACGCTGCTCTATCATGTCTTGAATAGTTCTTCTAAAGCCACCGATCTTTCTGCCCTGTACTACCTCTTCCATGCTCTGGGACTGTTTACTCACTTTTGCTCTCTTTTTGAACTTGCATCAATGATATGTAAAGGAATTTATACTCTATATAAATTTGAGATAATTTTTTCTTGGAAAAGGTTTCTGTGTCTCAAAATATTTATGTTCCTCAACTTCCCTTCTTGAATTAATAAATTATATGGGAAACATATTAATATTTCACCAAAGTCATCTCAAAATGTTTATGTTCCTCAACTTCCCTTCTTGAATTAATAAATTATTTTGGAAACATATTAATATTTCGCCAAAGTCAAGCCAACCTCTTATTTTTTGATTTGGTTGACTTCGTCTTTATAAAATATTTAGGTCCGATAATAATTATTTAGCTAAGTCAATTCGACATTTTCTTTCTTAATTTGAATGACTATGTATTTATAAAATACTTAGGATCAATATTAACTAGACGATATTTTATTTCTTAATTTGATGATTTTTATGAGGAGGAGGAGGAGGAGGAGGATGGTGATGGTGATGATGAACGTCCACTGAGATAAAATTGGTCTATCAAACCTTAAGAGGCTAAGTGATTTCTTGAAACTATTCAGAATTTTTTTTCTGTGCTACAAAAGCATTAAGAAAATCTTTCCAAGATCACCAAAATTTTCTTGAGTTAAGAGGTTAGGAAGGTTGGTACTGTGAAAAATATCTACACAGTTATAATTCCATAAATATCAAGACAAATATTTTTAAATTGAGATATAATTTGGGTATAGGATGGACAATCTAAGATAAAGTTTTCTTCATCTTCAACCTTCTTAGTGTCACAAAGGTGACACTCTTTCATCGCAAGTCAAGTTTGAACCCGTCAAACTTGACTTACGAAATATTTTCACAACTACTTTTCCAATCACAAAGATACAAAACTGTGATGTATAAACCTCATCAACATTGAACTGTCAACCTTATCTTACCTTTCAAGTGGGGTGTTCTTCATAAAAGAAAGGCAGCACTGCCACTTTTCAAGTTCTCCGTAGATTGATTTCAATTACAAAATGGCCCCTTCCAACAAGTTTTGTAATTGCACACACAATTAATATCACTCGATTCACTCCAAAATCCAAAGTATATCTCTCCTTAATGTTCTATCTACCAACACTAGCATTAGCTTAGTTAGATAATCCTTTCGATTTCATAGAACCATTACCTTAGTCAGATAATCCTACTGATTTCCAAGAATCCCATTATGGTGACTATCTGAATGAAAGTGCTTTGAAAGGGAACTTGAAGGTGGTTCTAAGTTCATTAATTGATAATGTTAACAAAATGGGCTACAATATTTAATCGAATCGCATGGACCTTGTGATTCGACTTGTTCTTTCCCTTGAGAAAGTTGGCTTGATGTTTACCACCAAGATTTCCTTTTTCAAGAAATTTGTGTTGATCAGTAATCAAAAGACCACAAAAGATTCAAAGTTGTAGTTCTTACCATCTTCCTTGCCTTTCTGTCATCTGGTGTGGAAAGTCAAAATGAACATGTCGAATGGTGTTCTCAAATTCATAAGGACCAGCTTGATGAGTTTTTTGTCTTTCTTCTGATAATTATTTCCACATTTTCTCAATTTCAACTGGAGTTCTTTTGCATGCACTAATAGTCCTTTATTATGTCAAAAGAATGAGGATCAAGCGAGATAAACTCTTTCTCCAACTGCATGATGTGGCTTTCATCAACTTTGTTGAACACTGACTTTAACTTCTTCTAGACTTGATTAGGGAAGTTGATTCCATTGAGGTGAAAAATCTCCTGCGAGATATAGGTCATGATGACCCCCACAACATGATCCTTCTTTCCATCAAAAACAAACTTTTTTCTGATCGTCTGTTGGATTGGAAATTAAAGTATTCATATACTCTCAAATTCCTTTACTTTTCAGTAGGCTTTCCATGTCTGTTCCCATACTGCATAATTTGATCCATTCGAAATTACATGATCAATCCTCGAAGCCGTCCTCAGTATCTAGATAGAAATGTTCCATTTCAACAAGTTTTAATTGAAAAAACACTGGCCCATAATCAATCACACAACAAATCAGACTCTACAAGGTTTTTGGATAACATACGAGGTTTCAAACCATTGAATCCGGTACCATGTTGGGGAATAGGATGGAACCTGATACGAAACAAGAAAATAGTTCTGTAGATAATCGAAGAAGGAACAAAATTTTAAAGACATCATTATAAGACTTAAGCATAACGCACTGTGGTCAGAACAACACAATGCATATTGAACATCCTGTACACAACAATGATATCACTTGATCTCTTGATGATAATGACTCATAGGGTCTACTATTTATAACTTCAAGATCTAACCAACTTTCATGAAATTGGGAGGATCTTGTCCACATATAAGCTTTGATTGTTAGAGTTCACTACAACAAATCCCCATTGTCTAGTCTACTCGACAATGATATTTGATCTGACCGTCCATTCATACAACTTGTAGTCAATTTTTTGGTAGGTCAATCCACCGACCGACTATCTTCGACTGCTGGTTGATTGTCCGACCGATAGACTTGTCGACTACTCAACCAACTATTGTAGCAATCTAATCGTCCAACCGACTATTTCCAAATGTAGTTCGATCGTTCGACTAACTGATTCCAAGAGAAGTGTGATGAACCATCATGACTTGATGTTCCAACACATTGTCCTAGAGATTTAGATCTATCTCTAGATTTATATATACCCTACAAAGTCTTATTTTCATTTTTATCTATAGGGAAGTCTCTAAAAAATAAGACATTATTTTTCACACCCTTCATAGATTTTATCCTCATTTCCTCGAATAACAAGGATGGAAGTACATCCTCAAACTTTAATGTGGATTGAGTAGTATTACCAATTGCTACAACCAAAATACCCAAGAGTCTAGTAAAGAACATAAGAGGGTAATATACTTATATTTTTCCTCCATCTTAATATCAATAAAGGCAAGTTGAATTACTAGAGTATTAAAGGAACTTAGATTATCCGTGATGGATTTGACATCATCCATCCTAAGATTATATGGCTTCTTTTGAAGAAAAAACTTGTTTAATATGGACTTTGACTGATACGAATTCCCTAATTTTTCCGATAGCTTATTTGTGTTGTCTTCTATAAAGACATTCAACAACACCAAATATGAGAGGCTAAGTTGAATTATATTTCTTTCCTTTTTTCTCCAGCTTCTCCCTGTGTTCTTTTGACATACCAATAAGTTTTGTACTTGGATCCATAGAAACCCACTAATCTCTATCTATAAGAAGATCTGCGATCTTTGGCTTCCATAACTCAAAGCTCTAACCATTAAATTTCCCAATCTCGATTCTAGAACTTCTCAACACTCCCTTTCACACAAGAATCACTATTATAGAGCTCCCATTGAGACTAGGTTGATCACATACCCGACATAAACTTGCTCTATCAAGAATGAGCCAAACCCTAGGAACAAAGGTGTCCCCTTAAAACCAATAACTTCTCTTTGATACCAATTGTAGATTTTAAACCTATGTAAGTGAAGCAACACATATAGATTCTTAAGAAAAATAGAAAGACTAATAATGACACACACACACACAATACACAAAGATTTACCTTGGAAACTCTTAATCAGGAAAACCAACCTAACTTAGAGCCACACCTCTATCTTCTTCATTATATTTAACTTAATCATTCACAATAAAATATTTAGGTATTCCACAGCATCAAAAACCTTAATATGTTAACCTGGATTAGATAACAACCCTAATCCCTTAAATGAGATTAGATTACAATGAGTCAAAAATCCATTGGCCAAAAGACATAAAAACATGCCAAAAACAAACCTTCCCCAAAAATTTTGGGGTGTTGCCTCTCCCCATAAACACCATTCAACAAGGGGGACATATACACCTCATAATGCATTGTATTCTAAAGTCAACTCAAGTCACCCTTGTCTCTACCTCCTTGTCTGTTTGAACACGGTACTCCAAATTTCTCTTACCTTTCTACCTGTGTTTTATGCTTTCTCTTACCTTTCTACCTGTGTTCTTAATAAAAGAAAGGCAACACAGAATCTTTTCAAATTAAGATTGCAGAGATTGATTTCAATTATAGAATGGCCTCTTCCACCATCTGTAATTGCATGAGGAATAGCATTCAATTAGCTACAATATCCAAATTATTTCTCTCCTTGATGCTCTTACTACTAAGAATAGTATCAGTTCAGTTTGATAATCTTACTAATTTTGAAGATTAATTATGCGGTGGCGGTGGTGGTGGTGATGCTAGAAGGAATGGAAGTGCTTTGGAAAGAAACTTGAAAATGGTTTTGAGTTCATTGGTTGAGAATGTTAACAAGATGGGCTACAATATTTCAAGTTATGGAGAGAATGGAGATAAGATGTATGGTCTTGCTCAGTGCAGGGGAGACCTCAATGTCTCTACCTGTGGAGCATGTGCTTCAGAAGTCTCAGAGATTCTCCTTGGAAGTTTTTACGGTTGGAGTTTTAGCTGGAAATCCCAAGCATGCAATGTCTAAGCATCTAGGACTTGTTTATGTAGGATAAAAGTATGATGTGACCAACCCTGCATACCTCCACATTTTTCATGATGTCATCATGTAGAAGAAAGAATGTGAAAAAGGGAGGATGGAATATTCACCCTCCACACTTATGCACTCCACATGAATTGCATTTTGCAAGATTTGTAAGAAAACATAAGGAGAAGGGAAGGAAAAGGAGTCCAATGTAACTTAGGAATGATAGGTAATCCACCTCATAAAAGGTTTGTGAGGGCCTACCTAATCACTAGACATCACTAATATGTTATAGGTCTAAGGTAAGGGGGACTCAAGGAAAGTGATCCAACACATAAGGACAATAAAGAAGTATTGATGTCATCATCATGTGGTTTAGATACAACAATCCTAAGTAACTATGGACCCAATTAGGCATTTACACCCCAAATCAGATCCATAGAGTAAGGAGATACACAAAATGAGTGCTATCAAGGGTCAAAGTGATCCAAACCAGCAAGAAAAGGCCAAAGTTGGAGAGAAAAGGTTAGTGAGGACCCTACCTAATCACTAGACATCACTAGGATGTTATAGATTTAAGATAAGGTAAGGGGGACTCAAGGAAGATGATCCAACACATAAGGACAATAGAGAAGTATTGATGTCATCATCATGTGGTTTAGATACAACAATCCCATAGAAGTAGGTCATACTCCTATTCTCCAAATGGGTAAGTGCATGTGAGCACTACAATGAGAAATACATAAAATACATAGTCCCCCCTTGAAATTTTTTTTACCCATAATATGGGCATAGTAGTGAGTGGAAATAAAGGAGAAGAAAGAAGCAAGGGGGTATAAGATAAAGAGAAAATGGAGGCACTAACATTTGAAAATAAATTATGCATGGAGGGATCCTACTAGTGTTCATAACATAAGTTAATTGTCTTGACTTCCAAGGGGTAGTCATCTATTGGCAAGGTCACCAACCCATTGTGTGCATGTGATCATATGCCATGAGAATTAGTTCTAGAGATAATATCTCTAGCACACATATCCAGGAAGTTGTATGACATCAAGCATATGTAAGGAAGGAAGGAAAAGATAAAGAAGTAATGAAATGGATGCCAAGAAAAGAATGTTAGGATGGGATACAAATAATTTGAACTACTATGAAATCAGAGCATCATCTAAACTGTTAAATTAGATTTATGTAAATATAAATACTACGTAAGAGAAATAACCGTTAGAATATGAAACAGGATATGAGTAATTATAATTACTACAAAAGTAAGATAACAACTAGACTATGAAATTAATGCGTGAAAGTTTAATTATCATGAAAGTAATACAATATTTATATTATGAATGATATTGATCCAGATGGATGTCGGTAGCATCCCACCTATTCCAGCTGGTTCATTTTGACAGTTTTCCAGTTTGGCAATTTTTCTGAGTTTTCGGGTCCCCGACTTCGGGGGCCATTTTGAGGCCCTAAAAAACGTTTCTAGGACTCTCCACATGTGTATTCTTCGGATATACCTTTCCAACGGGCTATCGTCGCCTAAAACGGAGATCGTATGCAAAAGTTACGACCCCAGGAAGTTGATGTACTAACTTACCCCAACGGGGCCCATATGACTTTTGGCGCTTCATCTCCTAGGGTTAGGTTTTTGGGTGCATAAGGTTTTGGAATTCATGATTATTGTAAAAATGCCTTCAAATCCTCATTTTATTGATCTTCTTGCGAATGAGCGCAATTGTCACATCTCTTCTCAGATATAAGCCGCCACCATTCCAACAAACTTGTTTCCCGCTGTATTTTACAGTTTCTGTTTATTTCCTTATTGAATAGAAACTAGTTTTATTGTATCTCTATTACTCTGTGTTAATCATGTTTTAATAATAATCTATATTCATTTTGTTTTGGTCATAAAATATAGATCAGTGGTATCAGAGCGGTCTTCTCCTTGTTGTTCTTAATGCATGTCCCTAACGAGGTCAAGGTACAAAGAATTAGGTCTCGAGCTTGTTTCTCTTGAGGAAAAAATCTATTGCACACCCAAGCGACCTATCATGGCAGGAGAAAAGAAAAATGACAGGACATGAGATGCTTTCAAAATGCGCAACAGAGGAACGAGATGATGGATAGTTTTGTGCAAATCCTTTAGTGACGCATCTTCCTCAAGTGGAGGCGCTGCCTCCTTCAAGGTACAAATAAACTTTGATATTCCTATATTTGAAGGTCATATAGATGTAGATGTTGTAGACAAATGGTTGAATCTACTAGAACGATATTTCTCTATCCATAACTTTTCGAATAGAGAAAATATTACTTTTTTGCTCCTCAAAGTCATTCCCCATGTCAAAGATTGGTGGGAAACATTCTGTGAGAAAAAGGAAACAGAGGAACCCTCATTATTTACAATCAAGGTCACCTGGGAGTCCTCCAGGGATGTTATTAAGGAACAATACTACCCTGTCAGAAGTTATGACAACCTGTATACAAAATGGACCACACTGCGTTAGGAAAGAGACCAAGTAGTGCTCGAGTTCACAAATATATTCCATACCTTTCATACCAAGATGGGTATCAAATATTATGAGCGACATCTGGTGCTCAAGTTTCTCGGTGGTCTTCAAGATACATCCAGACCAAAATGGAGTTTATGGGCATCTCTTCCTTGGAAGCAGCCTACCGATATGCCGTCAAAATCGACCAGAAGCTTAAACAAAAGACACGACAATTTGGGCCTAGGAACCCCTCACAGCAAAAGCAAGGAAAGGGCGGCCCCAAACCACATCACAAAGGAAAGAGAAAACATGGACAACCTCAAGAAAACCAGTCCAAGACGTAAGAAAATAATGACACCGGAAAGACAAAGAAAGACACTGGGAAGTGGTGCGACTTCCATAATATACCCTAGCATAACACTGTTGATTGACACTCAAAGCAGTCGCTGGTGGTTGAGGTGAAAGCATCTGAATCAGATGCAGGTTCTGACTCTGAGTAAGAACCAAAAATGGGGATACAGATCATCGACGCAGAACCTAGTTTTATTGTTTCTACCACCAAGCTCCAAACCAGTGAACCAGACGAGTCAGAGGAAGGAGAGTGCCTTTTTCATTCACATATGTGGGTGAAGGGTACCCCACTACACTTCATCATTGATAGAGGTAGCCATAAGAACCTCATCTCAGTAGAGGTCATCAAGCGGCTAGCTCTGCTGACAACGCCACACCTGCAACCCTACATTATTGGGTGGCTCCACCAAGGAAGTGATCTCTGCCTCAGCCAATGGTGTCGCCTGTCATACGACATAAATCCCTTCAAAGATGAGGTATTGTGTGATGTTTCTCCTCTCAAATTTTGTAATGTTATTTTGGGACAACCGTATTTATGGAAACGTCATGTTGTATATGAGTCTAGGCCTTGGAGTGTTATTATTACTTTGAACAAGAAATTGTACAGGATACCAGAGGCAGTCCCACCTAGTGCTATTTCCTTGATCTCTCCCAAGAAATGCAGGAAGGTCATCTCTCAGACTGAGAAGTTTGTCTTCTTCATCATTCTCTCTCAGAGTGAGTTAAAGATCAAAGCCACATCTAGGGCCTCCATGACCGACCTATCCACATAGAAAAAGCAAGTGGATAAGGTCATGGAAGAATACTCATATATCTTCTCCTCACCTACCAGGGTACCTCTTCACTATCAAGTCAAGCATCCCATCGATCTGACTCCCGATGCATCGCTTCTCAATGGGCCAGTCTATCGCCTCTCTCTATTAGAGAATGAGGAGATCAAGAGACAGATCTAAGAACTACTCCACAAGGGGAAGATTTGTCCCAACTCATCACCTTATGGGAGCCCAATTGTGCTAGTGTAGAAGAAAGATGGGACCTGGTGACTATGCATTGATTATTGGGCCCTGAATAAAATCACAGTCAAGAACTGGTACCTGATTCCTCGAATCGAAGACCTCCTTGATCAACTCACAGGGACCAAGTACTTTAGTAAGATTGATTTGAAGTCTGGCTACTAGTAGGTCGTAATAGAACAAACAGATGTATGGAAGACCACCTTCAATTCAAAAGAAGGTATTTTTGAATGGTTGGTCATGCCCTTTGGTTTGACAAATGCTCCAACAACTTTCATGAGGATGATGGATGATATCCTGGGACCATTCACCAATACTTTTGTAGTGGTTTATCTGGATGACATCCTCATCTACAACAAGAAATGGGCAAAACACTTGCAGCATATTCAACAGGTTCTGCACATCCTGTAGCAACACAAGATATATGCCAACACTAAGCTTGTAAGCACCTCTGTTTTACTCATTTAGGTGACAAAAGAGGCGCAACACATGGGACTGACTACGGTGCTAGACTCTTGCGGCCACGAGACCTCCGAATGGCCCCAACTCTATGAGGCAAACCCTGACTTTGCCAATACCTACCAAATGTTGGGCGTAAACTTAGTTGTCACTAATTTCCATCTTCAGGATGGGTTGTTATGCCATCTGGGCCATCTCTGTGTTCCATCAAGCAAGCACGTCAAGATGATTTGGTAATCCCACTACAGTCAAGTGCCAGGACACTTCGACATTGAAAAGATAGTGGCAGTACTGCAAAAACATTTCTACTGGCCGAAACTTCGACAGGATGTGGGCAAGTATATCAGGTCCTTCACTACCTGTGCTATTGCAAAAATGACCACCAAGAAACAAGGCATGTACACCCCTTTGTCTACTCCTAATAGGCCATGGGAATCCATCTCAATGGACTACATGTTGGGCCTTCCTTCCACCAAGATGGGAAATGACTTTGTTTTTGTGGTTGTTGATCATTTTTCCAAGATGGCGATTCTGGTCGCCTGTAAGAAGAGCATCACAGCAGAGGCCACTGCCAAAATATTCTTTGAACAAGTATGGGTACATTTTGGAATCCCACAAACCATTGTCTCTGATCGGAATAGTCGGTTCCTTAGCACATTCTGGTCGAGCCTCTAGTCACTGCTGGACACCAAGCTCAACAATCCATTGCTTTCCACCCCCAGACAGATGGAAAAAATGAGGTCGTCAATCGGATGATCATGCATATCCTGCCCATGTACAATTACAAGGACCCCCGCACATGCAATGAGAGTCTTCCCTATGTTGAACATAGCTACAATCGAGCACTACATATCTCAACCAACCACAACCCATTTCAGGTGGGGTTGGGATTCCAACCATTGGGTCCCATGGATGTTTCACTACCCCTTGTGGCCACCTCGACCGACTCATCCCCTACTCCAACTGAGGCTGACAAAGCCACCTAGTTCATTGAGTGGATCCAACACATTCACTTACATGTTTAGGATATTTTACAGAAGTCCATTTCCAAGTACAAGTAGCGCCATGATCAACATTGGGTGCCACATAAGTTTCAGGTAGGAGACAAAGTTTGGTTTCACTTGCAAAAAGAACGACTTATAAGGCCCCATCAAAAGCTTCTCCCACTCCATTATGGACCTTACACCATCGCCAAGGTTGTGGGTGACAATGATTTTGATCTCAACATTCCTCCTTTCCTTGGCCTGCACCCAGTGTTCAATGTGGCTCTCCTTCAATCATATTTCCCACCATTATTGGACACCTCAGAGATAGCAGAATAGTTGACACCAATAGAGCTCAACCCTGACTGCATGCAACAGGCATCCCGTGATCATATTCTGTGTTATCACTCCAAGAAACTCTTTGGGGTTGTAGGCCAAAGATGCTTGGTAACTCAAGAATATGGTAAAATTGAAATGCTTGGAACAATGGGATAACTCAATAGCTAATGAGAAGAAAAACTTATCATGCATTCGAATAAGACAATTCTTTTAGAAATCAATGACCAGACAGAGTAATTGAAATAGGGTATGAAGAACACTAGTCTAGATAACCAAATACAACAGTGTGTAGGGTCATACAAGATAGTAAGAATTTATTTAATTCAAGTTCATGAGCTTAATAAGAAGATAACAGTTCTTAGAAGCTGAGCTAAACTAAAATAAAGTACAAAATAATGAAGTACATGAATAAATCTAACATTGATAGCAAAAGAAGTCTGTGATTCTATTATCAAGATAAGAGTCTTAGTACAAGAGAAAAATGTATCCAGGATTGAACCCTCTATAGTTCCTCTCATATCTTCAACTTTATAGTTTTATAATAAAATATTTAGATCCTATAAATATGGATCAGATTTGCCAAAGATAGAAAGTCAAAACAATTTTACAAAAAGAGAGGAAGTGATCCTCAAAATGAGGCCAACTCCTCATTTCATGGTCTTCAAATCATGTATAACCTTGGTGCTGTGCAGATAAGCCTTCCAAGGTTGTTTGATATCCTTTGATGAAGATAAATTTGAATTTGCCAAGTTTAGAAAAAACCCTGATTTATTGCCCCCAAAATAGGTGTCAAATCAGCTTGAAATCCTCCTCTAACTCATTTGCATAAAAAGTGGATCTTAGATTTGACACTATAATTCAATATGTATCTTTGGAAAGCATTTTCAAGAGATTCGGTACAGAAAAACTGAGGAAAACTTCGATCTAGGCAAAAATACACCTTTGCTGGCCAGTCTCAGGTTTCACCAGCTATTTTGCCTTATGATTTGCTAGTTAGCTGGTGAAAGCTCTATTTTTCATCAACTAACTAGTTATAATTCCGCCTTCTGCACTAGTGAAAGTTCTGTTTTGGTCAAGAAGGAAACCTTTCATGATCAAATCAAATTTATTGTTTGCATTAACGATGTTGCATCCCATACCATCGTTGGGAAATTGATGTTCTTGATATTTGATTCTGGTAAGTCACTTGTCGGCAAAGCAGTGAGTTGGCTGATAGTGCTGCTATCTAATTTATGAGTAAGATGGCTTAGTATCCTTGCAACAATTTATTTTCCACTTGGACTACCATAACCATATCATTGCAGGTACAACATATGCACTTTCAACACATGCACAAATATCTTCACTGTGATTACAGAGGTTCCCAATAACAATTGCAGAGTCCTCTTTTGCTTTTGAAGATCCAATTTCCAGAATCTGGACAAGAGGAGGTATACCACCTACAACAGTAATTGCCCATTTTCTTTCATCATCATCATAGACAAAGTCATCTTTAGTTCTGCCTGTGCTTCTTCCCTTAGATGTTCCATCATACCCAACACCCAAACTCTGACTCTGGCTCCCATACCCATCACTCGGGCTCTGACTGTAGCTACCACCAGTTTTGTACCCATTGTTTTGACTGTAGCCACCACCACCAGAACAAAAACCTCCAGTTCTTTCAATAGCATAGTTAGCATGAAAAATATGTCCATGAATATCCTTTCCATCCATGCCTGTTATAGCAACTGTAGCCTCCTCATTATAAGTGAAACTAACAAAACCAAAGTCTCTTGACCTACCAGTCTCTTGATCGTGAATGATTCTTGCTGCAATGACTTCACCATATATTCCTATGCATGACCTTAGATATCTTTAAATTTCTAGGTGGTTCTTTGGACTCAACAATAAGGGAATGTAGAGCAAGGGAATTTTCATCATCTGCGTCTGAATCACTCCCAAAATTATAACCACTTGAAGTGTAACTTCAATCACTGCATCAAGCTATTAGAACAACTCAAATTTCTTGCATAACGTCTATCTTTTTCAATCCATCACGAATCGGATTATACTCTTTTTGGCATTGGGCATGGAGTCATCTGACCTATGCAAATGTTCCTCTGCAAACTTGTAACTTGCATGGAGCCTCCTTCTTATTCATGAAATCAACAACTGAAAAAGATCTAACTGCTCGTATGGTGAGATTATTCCTCTGCCTACTCCTACACTAACCAACTGTACTGCCTCTTATCAAGTGAAGTGATTCTTCCAATGAAGCCATGTAAGGAACTAATTTACTGACATCATGCTAGATCTTGACCCAAAAAACAATGGAAGCCATATCATGTAGAAAAGAGGTTTGAACAGATGATAAAGAAAATCTTCTTCTAACAGAAATATTTTAACATCTATGTTGCTCATAGACTCCAAATAGTCAGCAAAAGGGTCATCAAATTCACAAAACAATACCTCTTTAGACTACTGACCAATTGTAATTTGAAATGATGTTGAAGGCTGCCTTCAATGCTAAATATGGACTGCTCAACCTCTGTTAGAGAGTCATAAAAGATGGACTGCTAATCTGAACTTTTCAGTGCATCATCTTCCTCATTGTATATGTTGCAATCTTCCTTATGTTCTGGCTGAATATTAGACAGCCCTTGCAAATCTGGAAACTCTAAGCTGCCCTCATCATCCTCTTCTTCATGTGTGCTGCAATTACTCTGTGTTTGGAAATCAAAAAACTAAAAGTTGTCCTTACTATCTGTTGTAGATATGAAACTGTCTTCTACTGATATGTCAATCTGCTCAACATCTTCAAAGTTTTTAGAAGGAATAATCTGCTCATCATCTTTAAAGGTTTCGAAAGAAACAATTTGATCATCATGACAGTCATCTTTAATAGATGAATTTGATACAATGTTAAAGGCATCCTCATGGCTATCATAATGTGGATCGACAATTTCTTGATCATGATGAGAGATATCTTCTTCGTAGGTGATTTCAATTTTCTGTTCATGAAGCATTATAAACAGAAGAGAAGACCTGAAATCTTCGGCCAGATTAAACTCATCATATTCAATGTCTTCTGCAAACATGGAATGGCTGATTTCAACATGATGTCATTCCTTTATGGGCAAAGAAAAAGGCTCGTCGAAATCAGATTCATAAATGTCATATATGGGTTGGCTGCTGTTAAAATCAACATCCTTTGAAGTAAGGGTCTGCTCTACTACATCTGCATACTTATCAACAATAGGTGAGCAGAAAAATCCTGAATCATGCAAAGAAAGATAGACAGTCTTCAGATCCTTCTCCCCAATCACAAGTGAAAACATATTGTAGGCAACCTCTTGAAAAGGTTCAGAAAAAATTTCTTCTCTAACTGTTTCTTCATGTAAATCGAAGGCAACAGGTGTAATAGAGATAAGGTCTGATGTATTTATAGCTATGAAATTATTATTTGTATCATGAAGATCTTCCTTAACAACATAATTTTCATCTTGACAAACAGAAGAAAAGACTACTTCCTGCTGAACATGCTTATCAAATTCATCACAACAATCTTCAAAGAGACCTTCAGCTGGATATTCATCTTTACAAAACAAATGGAAAGCATAATGAAAACTTTCCAATGAGTGAATGATTGAAGCTGGAAGAGACCTGTACCAATCAAGGGCTATCCCCTCTAATGAATACTTGAAAAGTTTAATCTTAACATCTTCATGTATGATCTGGAGCCGATGAATAAACTCATGAAAATACAACAAATGTTTGACTGGTACTTCCCATTCTTCTCCTCAAAATATGGGAAGGTTGTGTTCCCATTCATCTCTACTAGGTACTGCATGAGGGTAACGAGAAATACTTGAGAAATTGCAGAATGCATACCTCTTTGCTAAGATCTGGTTCATTTATATGCTAGTGGAGTCGCCAACATTTCTAAATAATGGAGTTGCCACTGAATTTGTCCTTCACGGAGTCGCCAGATAGATGATTACAACCAATGTATTGTCCAACCTTTGTCTATCATCAAAGATCAGATCTATATCGTCTCCCAGGGAAGTTGATCTTTGATCTCCTCTCCCCGGCAATGGCGCCAATTTGTTATCACTTCAAGAAACTCTTTGGGGTTGTAGGCCAAAGATGCTTGGTAACTCAAGAATATGGTAAATTTGATATGCTTGGAACAGTGGGATAACTCAATAGCTAATGAGAATAACAACTTATCATGCATTCAAATAAGACAGTGCTTTTAGAAATCAATGATTAGACAAAGTAATTGAAATAGGGTATGAAGAACACTAGTCTAGATAACCAAGTACAACAGTGTGTAGGGTCATACAATATAGTAAGAATTTCTTTAATTCAAGTTCATGAGCTTAATAAGAAGATAACAGTTCTTAGAAGCTGAGCTAAACTGAAATAAAGTACAGAATAATGAAGTACATGAATAAATCTAACATTGACAGCAAAAGAAGACTGTGATTCTATTATCAATATAAGAGTCTTAGTACAAGAGCAAAATGTATCCAGGATTGAACCCTCTATAGTTCCTCTCATATCTTCAGCTTTATAGTTTTACAATAAAATATTCAGATCCTATAAATATGGATCAGATTTGCCAAAGATAAAAAGTCGAAACAATTTTACAAAAAGAGAGGAAGTGATCCTCAAAATGAGGTCAACTCCTCATTTCATGGTCTTCAGATCATGTATAACCTATGTGTTGTGCAGATAAGCCTTCCAAGGCTGTTTGATATCCTTTGATGAAGATAATTTCGAATTTGCCAAGTTTAGAAAAAAACCTGATTTATTGCCCCCAAAATAGGTGTCAAATCAACTTGAAATCCTCCTCTAACTCCTTTGCATCAAAAGTGGATCTTAGATTTGACACTATAATTCAATATGTATCTTTCGAAAGCATTTTCAAGAGATTCGGTTGAGAAAATTTAAGAAAAACTTCGATCTGGGAAAAAATGCACCTTCGCTGGCCAGTCTTAGGTTTCACCAACTATTTGGCCTTACGATTTGCTAGTTAGTTGGTGAAAGATCTATTTTTCATCAGCTAACTGGTTATAATTCTGCCTTTTGCGCTGGTGAAAGTTCTGTTTTGGTCAAGAAGGAAACCTTTCATGATCAAATCAAATTTATTGTTTGCATTAATGATGTTGCAACCCATACCATCGTTGGGAAATTGATGTTCTTGATCTTTGATTCTGGTAAGTCTCTTGTTAGCAAAGCAGTGAGTTGGATGATAGTGTTGCTATCTAATTTATGAGTAAGATGGTTTAGTATCCTTGCAGCAATTTCTTTTCCACTTGGACTACCATAACCATATTAGTGCAGGTACAGTATCTGCACTTTCAACACATGCATGAATATATTTACTGTGATTACAGAGGTTCCCAATAATAATTTCAGAGTCCTCTTTTGCTTTTGAAGATCCAATTTCTAGAATCTAAACAAGAGGAGGTATACCACCTACAACAGTAATTACCCATTTTCTCTCATCATCATAATAGCCAAAGTCATCTTTAGTTTCGTCTGTGCTTTTTCTCTCAAATGTTCCATCATACCCAGCACCCGAACTCTGACTCTGGCTCCCATAGCCGTCACTCGGGCTCTGACTGTAGCTACCACCAATTTTGTACCCATCGTTTTGACTGTAGCCACAACCTCCAGAACGAAAACCTCCAGTTCTTTTAGTAGCATAATTAACATGAAAAAGATGTCCATGAATATCCTTTCCATCCATGCCTGTTATAGTAGTCGTAGCCTCCTCATTAGAAGTGAAACTAACAAAACCAAAGTCTCTTGACCTACCAGTCTCTCGATCGTGAATGATTCTTGCTTCAATGGCTTCACCATATATTCCTATGCATGACCTCAGATATCTTTAAATTTCTAGGTGGCGCTTTGGACTCCACCATAAGAGAATGTAGAGCAAGGGAATTCGCATCATCTACATCTGAATCACTTCCAAAATTATAACCACTTGAAGCGTAACTTGAGTCACTACATCAAGCTACTAGAACAACTCGACTTTCTTGCATAACGTCTATCTTTTTCAATCCATCACGAATCGGCTTATACTGATCCTCGAAGAACTTGGCAGTAGCGAGATCCATGGATGTTTTATAATAGTGTGATAATCATACAACCCAAGGAAACAAAAACAATGTCAACAAAATTTTTGAAAAACCCAACCATACTTGTGTTTTGAAAAGCCTAGATAGTAGATAATCGAACTTACTGTCAATTTACTTAGCGCAAGACACCTTAAACTTTAATTCAATGGCGTTGATAAAGATCATTCTTCTATAATGATTTTCAATGCCACATCGTGTCTTGGTTCTTACGCTTTATTACCAATTTGACACTTGTAATCTCAAACTTGTCAACTCAGCGTTTGAAACCTATGATCCCCTTTGGCTTGGCACTTGCACTTGGTTGGTGTGTCGATTTGTGGCTTTATGCATTTGTTCTTTCCAACACATAACTATATCCCATATATAACAGTGTTAAATAACTCACATATATGTCATTACTACTATGCATGATTAATGAGATATGTAAAGACAAGGGCTTAGCACATGCATTGGGTTTATGATGATTTAATGTGTAGCTTGTGCTTGACATGTAAATATGGAATTGGTATAGTTGTAATATGGCTAGACTTAGGAAAGCTACTTTGAACACACACCACTTTGCTTTGGGAAATTTTATGAAAGAAATAAAAGGAATGACATTTATTTGTATCTTTTGCATTGCAGGTTGAGAATCCTAGAGGTAAATCAATCTTAGGCAAAGAGATTTTCAAAGGATGAGAAGGAAAATGAGTCTTACAAAGAGATAGAGAGATAAAAACACTCTCAAAAAACCAGTGTATTCTGGTCACTAACATTCTGGACACACAGGTCAAGGGCACTCGACATCAAAGTATCCAACTTTATCGAGTTGTCAAAGCAGGGAAACTCCTACAGCAAGGTAAGTGGCTCACTCGAAGCCAAATTCAGTAGAATTTTCCTCATATGATGGGGGACCTCAATGAAATGGATACCATTTCTTCCTAATGGGGGAGGATTGATCCAGATGGATGTCAGTGGCCTCCCACCTTTTCCAACTAGTTCATTTTGGCAATTTTCTAGTTTGGCAATGTTTTCCTAGTTTTTAGGTCCCCAACTTCCGAGGTCGTTTTGAGGCCCTAAACAACGTTTTTAGGGCTCACCACATGGGCATTCCTCGTATCGACCTTTCCAGTGGGGTATCGTATGCCTAAAACGAAGATCGTATGCAAAAGTTACGACCCTGAGAATTTGATGTAATAACTTACCCCAATGGGGCCCACATGAATTTTGGCACTTCATATCCTAGGGTTAGGTTTTTGGATGTCTAGGGTTTGACATTCATACTTATTGTAAAAAGGTCTTCAGAGCCTCATTGTACTAATCTTCTTGCGAATGAGCATAGCTGTCACATCTCTTCTCAGAGATAAGCTGCCACCATTCCAACAAGCTTGTTTTCTGCTGCATTTTACAGTTTCAGTTTATTTCCTTATTGAATATAAAAGTATGATGTGACCAAACCTGCATACCTCCACATTTTTCATGATGTCATCATGTAGAAGAAAGAATTTTGAAAATGGAGGACGAAATATTCACCCTTCCACACTTATGCACTCCACATGACTTGCATTTTGCAAGATTTGTAAGAAAACATAAGGAGAAGGGAAGGAAAAAGAGCCAAATGTAACTTAGGCATGATAGGTAATCCACCTCAAAATATATAACCACCCCCTTATTCCATGTTGAATTTGCATCAACTATGGCATCAACACATTTGTATCTTCCAACAAGAAGGTGTTCACCAAAAATTGAAGAGCATTTTAAAACTCCCAAGAAAGGATGATAACAAATTGGCAAGTAACCAACCCACATGTAATTGAATCTTAAATGAAAAAGGCATAAAAGGAAGAAGTTGATACATTAGAGGATTTCCTTTAAATAATCGCGAGCATGCCAACAACAGGGAAGCACATATATGAAACAAAACGAAAGTTGAAGGTTTGTAAGAAAAAATAGTCAAGAAAGAAAGTAGAAATTTGAGGCCATTGTATGAGAATTCCAAGATTTCCTAAAAAGTTTTGCAAGTTAATTGCTTACTTTCTAGAAGTAAGAAGAAAAATGATTGTAATCATTGTACCTATTATAGATCAATATCATATTAGAGTTTTATTCCTTGTGAGGAGGGTTTCTCTAGTTAAAAAAATATTTGTATTGTGTAGAATTGTATGTGTGTGATCAATTTTTTTTTAAATTGTTTTATTTTCATTGAGTAAATATAAATATTTGCAAAGACAATGAAACATAGTGAGAGTCCATACTGATTTAAATGGGAAAATTTAATTTTCCCACTAGAATACAAATCAATTTAATATCAAAGAACCTTGTTTTAATTCCTAATACAAAATTGCATGTTGGAATGAATATGAGAGTTGTTACAGGCCTCCAAGAGAGTGTTGCACCTACTAAACAAAATTGCACACACAACTCAATCTTGTTGCAAAATAGATTTGTACCAGATCTCTAATATAATACAATATATAACACTATATCTACCATACAAAATAATGCATAAATGAGTTGTTGAATGGTGACCTAAGGTTCCTTCACAAGAGTTGATATCTGATTTTTCCTCTCTTTAGAACCTCCCTTGAGATGGAGGAGTTTAATTATAAAAGATATGAGAGGAAAAATCCTATGAATATGCCTTAGCATGAAGCAACAAGCCTTCAAGGTTGGAACCAATAGGTATAGAATATTATTGGAATGAAGATGAGAGTTGTGATAGGCCTCCAAGAGAGTGTTTCACCTTCTAAACAAACTTGCACACATAACTCAATCTTGTTGCAAAATAGATTTGTACCAGATCTCTAATATAATACAATATATACACTATATCTACCATACAAAATAATGTAACAATAAAGTGTTTAATGGTGACCTAAGGTGCCATCACAAGGGTTGATATACCCTTTTTCCTCTCTTTAGAACCTCTCTTGAGATGAATGAGTTTAATTGTAAAAGGTATGAGAGGAAAATTTCTATGAAGATGCCCTAGGATGAAGCAACAAGCCTTCAAGGTTGGAACCAAGATAAAAACAAGAGATCCCTGTAGAGGTGTTGCAAAAAACATGTAAAAAGTTTATTGATGGGATGGAAGAAGAGTTAGGAAGCTAGATCAATATTTGACACCAATCAGATTTTGTACCTACAATATAGGGTTTCAAAGGTAGAAGATTAGAAAAGTTCAAGAGAGCACTAATAAAGAGGAATGGAGTAGTTACATAGTTGCGATATTGCCAGGTAAGTCATAGTTCACTTAGTGCCTTGAGACTAAGAAATTTTAAGGAAGGTTTGAATGATTTAACTCCTTAAATAGAAAAATCAAATGGAATTGGGTAGTCAGGGACTAGTAATGAAGCATCCCAAGTAACTATGGACCCAATTAGGCATTTGCACCCCAAATAAGATCCATAGAGTAAGGAGATACACAAAATGAGTGCCATGGTTTGGTCAAAGTGATCCAAACCAACAACCAAAGGCCAAAGTTGGGGAGAAAAGGTTAGTGAGGGCCCTACCTAATCACTAGACATCACTAAGATGTTATAGATATAAGATAAGGTAAGGGGGACTCAAGGAAGGTGATCCAACACCTAAGGAAAATAGAGAAGTATTGATGTCATCATTAGGTGGTTCAAATACAAAAATCCCATAGAAGTAGGTCATAATCCTATTCTCCAAATGTATAAGTGTATGTGAGCACTAAAGTGACAAATCAATACACTACATAACCCCCCCTTGCAAGAGTTGTTACCCATAATATGGGAACAATAGTGAGTTAAAAGAAATGAGAAGAAAGAAACAAGGGGATATAAGATAAAGATAAATTGGAGGCACTAACATTGGAAAATATATGATGCATCGAGGGATCCTACTAGTGTTCATAACATAATTTAATTGTATTGACTTCAAAGGGGTAGTCATCTATTGGCCAGGTCACCAACCCATTATGTGCATGTGATCATATGCCCTAAGAATTAGTTCTAGATAGAATATCTATAGCACACATATGAAAGAATTTGTATGACATCAAGCATATGTAAGGAATGAAGAAAAATATCAATAAGTAATGAAATGGATGCCAAGAAAAGAATGTTAGGATGGGATATAGATAAGTTTAACTACTATGAAATCAGAGCATCATCTAAACTGTTAAATTAGAGTTATGTAAATATAACTACTACGTAAGAGAAATAACCATTAGAATATGAAACAAGATATGAGTAATTATAATTACTATAAAAGTAAGATAACAACTACACTATGAAATTAATGCATGGAAGTCTAATTATCATGAAAGTAATATAATAGTTATATTATGAATGAGACATCAAAAATAAACATGAGAGTGAGAGTAAGAGGAAAATACATGTACTTACCTAATTGTAGGGGTAAATGATAGAATCTAGCCAAGACATTAGAGGTGTAAATATGGTGATCTTAGTACCCAAGAAAGCTACGTTCCTACAAAACAAAGGTTAACAACTTTCCTTAAGTAGGGAAGGGATAGTGACAACAATTACCATGAGAGCACAAAAATCAAGCAAAGGTGAAAGAGAGAGGAGACAAGAGGTGAGAGGATACCACACTAGGGTTGAACTAGTGAAGGAAATAGAGGTGAGAGGAAAAAACTATTATAAGGGAGGGTGAAAGTTGGAAATGCTAGCCTACAACTAGTGAGGGCATTAGAGGTGGAATTATAGTGAGGTGACATCAATGAAGACATGAAGTGATGATGTTAAAAGGAACCATCAAAGGCATCGATGATGGTGAGGTGATATTATCAAGATTTTGGAAAGGAACCATTGAAGGCACTAATAATTGTAAGGTGACATTAGTGAGTGAATGTGCCATTGATTCTAGAAAGGCGTCGTTGAATGCATGAGGTTAAAATTTTGGCATGGGGATGGAAAATGAACACAAGGAAACAACATTAATGAAGCACCATCGAAGGTAGGAGGAGAGAATTGAGAGGAAGGAAATTTCATGGAAATTAAGGTGAACTTATAGCTATAGGATACATGATGCAACCTCAAACATAACCTCTCAGGAAAGATAGCAAGGGGAGTGGTGACTAGTCTCAACTAAGGAAAGTCATCTTGAATTGGGCCCTACTTGTTATGAGGAAAATATCTATGGCAAGGGGTAAACCACAAGAGACAGAATGACACCCATAAATCAACTCTAATATCAATTATGATAGATAAATAGAAATTCTAACAAGAGAAGGATATAATCCTACCTCATTCGGATGTCCAAAGAAGACCATGGTTGAGCTCAGGACCGAAAGCTTGATTCCTGCAACTTGTTCTCAACAAGCAAGATACACAAGCATATAGAAATTATATATAAAGCTAGCATATAAAATAGCACAATCCATTAACATGTATAACAAATATTCCCATGGAAAGTAATGTAAATATTTGTGACATATAATTGCATGAGAAAATAGTATTTCTATTAGTGTAATCAACATAAGTACATCGGTAACAAACTTCTATAATGACATATATTGGAACCAAGAAACTAAGTCCCTCTAGCTGGACCTTCACCACTTCAATCCTCCACAAAGGCAAGCTCACAAATAGTAGGAGCAATTGATTTTCTCCTTCTCAAGATTGGAAGAGCTTGGGGGATGAACACAAGAAGTTCATACTTTCATAGAAAAAGGGATGCAGACTCAATATGAAGTGAAATTTCTCCAAAGTGTCTTTGCTCTCAATGATGTGTGTGTTCAAGGATTGCATATGAATCAATTTATATCCTCTAAATGGAATTGAAGGGTCAGGTCGGAGCATTTTCAGTGTATGGAAGGTAAAGGATCATGGATCTCATAACATGGTATGGAAACCTGACATATTTTTAATTTTTGAGAAAAAAACCCAATGTACACAGGATGTAATGGATCAACCTGCATATACACGAGCTATCTAACTGTGATCCATGTATATGTGAAAAACTTTCAAACTTTTACTCTGGAGTGAGAAAAATGGGGGAACTTGAGTCTGTAGAGGGAAATGGAAGGCCATCAAAGCAAGATGCATGGAGTGAGGAAAAAATTTCTATAACAGATGCCCCCTAACTCTATTATATTCCATGTTGAAATGTCCTTGTGATTATCTAATTTCAAACCTAACTTGGTGGGTGGAGAGATCGACATGGGAATGTGTAACCCTTTCGATCACTAAGTGATAGTTATCGACCTTAAGACTTGGTGGGAATAACACATTCCTCTAACCTGATCGATGTTAAGTTGTAAGCCACGACCGCTTAAAAAAGGTTCCTCTAATGAATTCCCCTTGAACTCTATAGCCAAAGATATCAACTTAAATCTTGGTAACTCGATGTTAGAGATTTAAGACGAGCAACTGAGCTAGAAGAAGAAATAGGGGGTTAGTGAGCCTGTTCTATCAATCATGATGTGTGTGACGATTTGTGGACATCCATCTGAATATGATCTCCTCATTTTCTTGCTCAAGACCTATTCCATTGGACCTGTAACTTCTTTTGTAACCACATTAATCCTCCATGTGTGAGGTCATAGGAGAAATTTCAATGGAAAAAATACATTATAATTCCCATAATTGGAGTAATGAGGACCTAGCTGAAAAAAATAGTTACTCATGAGAATATTACAATTCATATTGACTCCGTACACATGGATGCCAAACTGAATTACACTACAGATCCATGTGGATATATATCAAATAGTTTTTCATGGCCATAAATAGGAAATACAAAGTGGACACATTCTATAAGATGTCATAGTCACGAACAAGACACAATGGAGTCCAATCTCAAAATCAACTGAAGATATTTGTATACAATGGGGTACAATATGATCTTCTATGATCACTGAATTCATATATGTATTGGTCCAATGACATACAACAACATATATGAGATCCTGCTACTATGAATTGGAGGTCTTCTACACTATTTGTCGAAAGTGCAAGTCTACATCATGTGAATAAAGGAGTTGAAGTCAAACACAATTAGACTTTGTTTGATTACCAGTCATTGAGGTATACAGTTAACAAATGTGAGACAACCCACCAATAATGAAAGTAGGTTTCAAGGCACCAAGTACATTCTTCAAGTGTGAATAAGGGTGTTGAGGTCGAACACTTGAAGAATCCATCAATCGTGAGAAATTAATGTATTCCCAACTGTCGATGGTGGAAGAACCTACCACTAATGTCTGCAAGCCTCTAGGTACTCATATAACTCTAGATATTCATTCCAAAATAGATGAACTGAACTCTATGGAAGGAGACCCACTGAAAGGAGAGAATTAAGGCATCTCTCATCATCTAGCACAAGGTGCAAAGCAACATCTTGATGATTAGGAAGAGACTGGATGAATAGGATGTTCACGAACCAACAACCATGTGTGTCTCTCGCATGCACCAGATGCAAGTAGTACAAAAAAATATATCCTTTGATTAGAAGCGTAAATATGCGATCCATTCTACCTTGTTGATCTATTCATACTCAACGTAGACACAAGTTGTGCCTTTCCACCGGACTTCCTTATGGTTGCGCACACAACCTGAGCTTTATGTTCACCAAGTATAACCATCTTTTCCATCCATTTCATTAGAACTAAATGGATTCTCCTTAGGAACTCTTGTCCAAGAATCACCTCAAATTCATCCATAGGCATCACCATGAAGTTATCCTAACCTTACCACTTATCAAGTTGAATGTGAAATAAGGAGGAAACACTAGTTGTTGCCTTTTCCTTAGAATTTACTTCCTTCACAACAACTCCACATGGGAAGACTCTAATTCCCAAATCCTTTTCTAACTCAGTCTTCATAAATTTGTGCGAGGAACCCTAGTCAAACAGATATTGCATTGCTCTTCCATTGATAATTAGATCCACGAAACACAACTGATCATCTTGGTTGCCAATATTTCCACCCAAGGCACCAACCCTTCGCAACTTGTTGCAAACTGATCATTTCCACTCTTTATGTGTTAAGTGAAAAAGAAAAATAGAATCACAATATGATATATATGTGTTGTGCTCATATTTCGTAGACTATGTGGGAGCACCCCTTGGTCCACCACTTGGTTCCATGGTACCTCGTTGCAAGTCCCTGCAGATCATGGTTCACTTCTCAAACTAAGACTCTTCTTCCTTAGGTCATAGTGAGACACCTAAATCGACCCGCCTTAAGTAATTTGTGTCATGCTTCCATCATACGACTTCATCCATATCTAGACAAGGAGTCGAACCACCCTGGTTCACCTCGGTTTTGGACTATGTGAAGCCTATCATATTGTGTGTTTTGTTTATGAAAAACAATTAATTGTGAAACTACTATGATACCATTTATCACACCCCCAAAGAGTCATGCCCAAGTCCAACCTTGGCATCTTGTGGGCATGCGACACTATGGTGGTTCTCCCTTGGCATCTTGGCTCAACCAAGGATACTTCACCCAGACTATGCTTCTTCACCTACAACATACCCATACTCTATTCTAGGCTATGGACAAGTCACATCCTTACTCCATGCAACATAGTTATATACTTAGAATTTTTTTAACATTGTTTAACACTTAGTCAATTTCGCATACAACAGAAAACATGCGAAACACAAGAGACATATATAGTGTGGGTGGCACCAGTGGTGCCTAATATCTGAATTCATTTATTTATATTGCGAAACAAAAATACGATTTTACAAAGAGGGAACTATTGTCCCAATTACACAAATGGGAAGAGTCTCACGACTCTACCTGATACATCAAAATTGTCTAGACCTGTGGTCTTGTCACGCCAAGACTTCCCTTTTTCATTTCTCCTTTCCCCAGTCAAAGGTTCACCCTACTTGTATCCCAAACCTTATATCTCCATGTATCTTGCCTTCACTTTTTATTCCATATTAACCTTTGGTTGTGCCAGCTTTCTCTTATATGGACTCCAAGAGTTGTGTGAAACTTCATGTCTCTTGGGTGTGTTGCACCCCTTCATGAATCGTCACACTCAATGGATCGTCACACCCCTCTGTGTACCTATTGATCCCATATAATTCAACGCTCCCATCAACTGACATGTCTCTTGGATCGACACACCCCATCCTTAGGTGTGATGCCACTTGCCTTGTGCCCTTCCTTGTGTCAATCGTCTTGAGCCTTCATGGGTGTGAAAAAGGGTTTTCTCAACCCCTTCAATGTGCCCATACTGCAAGGGAAGACTATTCCACTACTTGGACATGCTCCCAAGTTTCCCTTCCTTTTCCTAAATGCAACCCAAGTCTCCATCATTCATCACAAGAGAAGAAGGGTGTGTTCTATATTGGGATTGCATGTCACCATCATGCCCCAAGATGCTCATTCCCACACCCAAATGTCTTCGATCTCTCAACCGATCATTTCCTCTTTGTGCTCTTCATTTGTTCTGCCGTAGAATATACCCAAGGAGCATGCACGCTCGATTGGTGTCCTAAGAGGCCTTACACCTTTCATAACAACATTTTTACAAACACCTTGTATGAAAATTGTAAGGCCAAATATTCAATATATTTCATGATCTTCCTAATGTTAAAATATACAAAAATGACAAAAAAGATAAGTACCTATTAGTTGCACCCTTTTGGTTTCCATAATATTTCTTGAAACCACTTTGAAAAACTATAATTTTCATTGCATAAAACTAACAAGTATGTACTGGAATACATGAAAAACCATGAAATAAAAAACAAGAACCAACAAATGAAGAGAAACTCAAATATAAAATAAACATTCATTTAAAGCTTAAAATTCCTACCAATGCACGATAAAAAAAAATTATATGATGGGGATTTTCACCTTCTTTATTTTAAGTAAAAGCTATTGGACAAGGTTTTTTCTTAAAATGAAATTTTACAAATTTTCATGCAAACATTTTGTAAGTTTTTTTTTTGTTTTTTTTGGGGGGGGCGCGGGTGGGGAGCCACAAGGAAGAAGACAGGTGAAAATCTTCAGAATAAATGGAGACCACCATATGAATAAACCGACCCATTCAAAAAAAATACTCCTTCTCCACTACAAGTCATTAAAAATATATGAATTATTCCCATAAAAAATGACATTAAAAAAAATAAAATAAGAAAATAGTTACCAATAGAATCCATGATCCAGAGAAGATGCCATCCTTTGGCTGCAACAAATAGAATCCAAATATAAGACACAAAACTCTTTAAATAGTTAAAACTAATTTCAATAAAAATTCTATAACAAGAATAAGAAAATCATTGGAGGAGATTAGAAGTTTATATACATGAAATTTCCTTTACAATTCCATGTTGAGTTAGAGTATATATGGGTCTCATCCCTCATTATTTCCATTCATAAGTTTTGGTAATCTAGTCATCATACTCTCATGTCCCATGCCATTGCTGCCAACAATACCATGTGTAATCCTATGATTATCTCAACTCCATTTCATCTCATCATTCTTGTATTATAAGTGTCAACATGTGATTAGTCATCATACACTCATGTGTCACATGCCAAGTATACCATGAGTAATCCTGTGATTATCCCAACCCTATGCCATCTCATCATTTTTGTATTCTAAGTATCAACTAGTGATTATATTGGGTGATTCCACATATTGATCCATACTTGGGTGATGACATATGCCAACCCTCTATTGGATGGAGGGTGTTTGGATGTGTGCATTTGTGTGAAGGGTGAAGAGGTGATGGAAGAGGATAAAAACTAGGTAGAGTGACTTACAAACCTCTTCTCATTTCCTTGTGTTATCGCTCTGTAATTTCTAGAGGTTGTAGAAGAAAGGACAAAGATAACCACAAAACCACTTTGGAAGCTGGGATCTAGCCCTACCAGCTTCAGAGAGGGATCTCTATATAAGATTTATATTTGTTTAGATTAAAATATTAGGCTAGTTATGATAGGTCAGGATTTGTTTGTTTGTTTTGAATTGTTTGGCCAATTGAATGCCTAAATTACCATTGGGATATGGGGTCTGTCTCTTAAAATAGGGATCAATTTCAACTTTTTATAAGGTTTCTTCACAGGGAAAGGTAGTTAAATTGTTTGGATCTAGTAAATTTGGATGAAGTGAATAAGAAAAAGTGAGAAGAATTCCATCAAGTAAAAAGAGAAATTAAGAATTTGTTTTACTTGATTTCAGTTGAAAACATAAAAAAATATTCAAAGCCAGAAACATAGTATATTAAAATAAGTTATGTCTGTCAACCTTCTTTTGAATAATTAGGATTAGAAGCACATAAGAATGATAACTAAGAAAGGAAAACATAAACATAGATAGATGCACTTCACCAATAGTTTGACACAAGAATCCTGTGAAAGAGCCCTTTTTTATTACTGATCCATCCGCTTGAATAATACAAAATAACTTTCTTGGATGCAAAAATCAACATTGAATACTTCAAAATGAGAAGTATTTATACATTTATTTACAAAATATCCTATCAAAATTGATCAGGATATATTTTAGGAATATCTAAACTAACTATATCTCTAGTTACAAAAATATAGGAATGTTTCAGATCAGTTTGGATTTCTAGCGTCAATTTGGTGGAAACTGTTGATGATTTGTCCCTTTAACTTCTTCTTAGCAATTGGTCCTTGTTGCTAAAAAGTAGAAACCATCTTTACTCAAGTAACTCACACAATTTGTCCCACGTTTTTTTACTTGGGATTGACATTTTGAGTAATTTCCTGTAAATTTCATCCACCTCTGTGTATTTAGCAAAAGTGGGTTTGGTGATGAAAATGTGTTTGATCTCACGCTGAATGTTCAAATCAAACTGTAGTGTTTCCATGAATGCTTTCCCAGTGATTCTTCCTTGTATTCCTGTGAATTTTGAATTATCGTTTTCCACTGTCTTTAATTTCTGGTTATAATCAGGCAATGTGATTAACTTGCCATTTAACACTAATAAACCAGGTAGTCCTTTCTTGTTTAGCACAAAAAAATTGTTGAACAACATCTGCACACCTATTTCCATAACCTGACCTTTTTCTTCCAATTGCAACATGAGGCCTTTCTTAGTTAGAACCTTTTTTATTTCCAGGATAGTTTCAGTTCTATCTTCTATCTCTAGCTCCTCTAACTCCTGTTTGTTTTTAGAATTTAGAAATCTGACGAGATATGTGGCTTCTGTTGGTTTTTCTCCCAATTCTTCCTTAATTATTTCAATGGCTCCTCTATCTTTCTGAATTAAATCATGTTTCTCAAAGATAATCTATATAGAAGTCCAAATCTCTTTCATGGATTTATTGATGTCTATCCATATGTTTTCCTTAGCTTGGGATAGGGTATTATCCATGGTTGTTTCTTTTCCTAATTGTTGTAGTCATTGGCTGAGCCTCTGAGATTTATGTATTTCCACCTGCTGACAAGTCTCAATCCTTGCTTTCTATTCTTGTAATAAATTTTCTTCTTCTTGTAATTTTTTGATTTCTACTCCTTGTCTGGACATGTCCTCCATAGCTGTCACCAATTTATCTAAGGCATCTGAAGTTTGTGTTGGGGTTGATGTTGATGTAGAAACTTTTGTTTTTCTTATCTCTGTTAGGGGCATTACATCTACTGGAACTATGACCAACTGTTCATTCTGCACTTTTTCCTTGATTAGATTATCCATCTATACTTCCATTTCCCTAATCTGTGCATTTTTCTCCATAATCAATTTGAGCATTTCTTATTTTTGGCCCTCTGTCTCAAGCACTTCTTTAGTCTGTGAATCCTCTATTGCTGGTAGTTTCAACTGTTTCCTGAGTGATTCTATGTCAACATTCTTCTTCTTAATCAACTCTTCTTCTTCTTTGACATTAGTTGGGTCATGTCCAATCTTGAGTACTAATTCCTCTAATGATTTTATCTTATTATCCTTGGCCAGAGAAGAGATATTTTCGGTATTCAATTGAGACTGGATATTAGTCAGTGATACCTGTAATTTGGAAGTTTTCATTGTAGTGTTTGTCAAGGTTGAAAATATCATCTCCCCTGTCTGCCTGTGCATATCCATCTGATCAATAGGATTTACATCCTCTATATCAAATTCAAATGAAGTTTTCTTGTAATCAACTCCTGTCTTTGGATAGGGGACCTATTCCTGTAAGAATTCCATTTGCATTCTTCCCTTCTCCATGTCAAACGATGACAAAAGTGTGTGCTGAGCAGTAGAAGTATGTTTCCAAAATTGAGTATAAGTATTGATTTTGAGAAGTTCATTCTTTTTCTTAATTTCCTTGTACTTGTCAAAAATATTTGACTCCTTTTCTCCATGAATTGATTTAGATGTTGGAGATGTGTTTGGATTTATTTGTGAAGATGACAATGATGGAGATCCTGTAAACAAACTAGCTAATTGTGCTGAAGAGTGTTGTCCTTCCAAGACTATTGTACACTACATTTCTCCCTATTTAATAAAACCTTCTATAGGAATGGTTTTAGTCTTCTTCCTATGTATTTGAAAATCATCTGATGAGACCTCTGTGACTGAAGGAGAGTCTTCATTCCTTGATATTTTATCTTGTTTTTTTCTGAGGTGTGATGGTCTGTGAAGTGGTCATAGACAAAAGTTGTTCTTTTGCTTCTTGCAAGGTGTTCTCTTCCCACTCAGCCTGGTTCATGTATTTTTGAATCTCTGGCCTTTTCTGTATGCACATAGGGAGTGGTCTTCTATTTGTTCCTTAGCTTAGAAATAATGCCAAATGGGTCATATGACCAAGTAAAGCTTAGAGGAAACTTCATCTATTTTAAGAGGATGTCTTCTTCTTCACCTGCTGCTCTGTTGTTGCAAATAAATGGTCCCATCTGAGTTTTAATTCTGAAATGAGATTTCTTCTTGGCTACTACAAAGTGGATTTCATCTGAATTTATCATCTATCTTATGTACTCTAATGAAAACATCCTCATTGGGAGGTATTTAGGAAACTTGTATGGGGGCAACACACATCCATACACCCTTATTTTTGTATAATTCTGGTATAAATACTAGTCACCTATCTTGCCCTTCTCAGTTAGATGTAAAACCTTCTAAATTTCTTCACTAACCCTGGGTTCAGTATTGGTGCTCAGTAAACAAGTAGTTGGATAAATAAATTCATCAATAAAATCTTTGAAATTGTACTCCATTGAGTTCTTTCTCACCAATGAAGTCCAAAAGATGTCTGACTTTGAGATTCCTTGTTAATGGGAACCTGTCTGCTTGATAGAATATGAATATATAAACCAAAATTGAAGAATACTTGAACATTCCTTTAGTTTGAAACTTAAGAAATTGTTCATGAATGTTGTCAGCCAAGAATTGACTGAAATTGAACTTCATAGAAACTTTTTCTTCTATAGATAAAATGGACAGAAAACGTAAAATAGGTTCATCTACCCATTCATCAAAATAATATCATAACAAACATGAGAGCATGGAGATAATATGATTAGCCTTTTCTGGGAAAATAGAAGAAGGGTATGGTGGATTTTTCTTAGGCAGTTGGGCATCTTCAGGGAGGAAAATTTCAAAAATTTGGGCTCTCTGGGAAAAGGTCAATTTCTAATATAAGTCATTTAGGGCTTCGACATAGAAAGGGGTGGTGGAGTTATTTTGAGGGATCTGCAGCATTTGGTTAATGGAATCAGGAGTAATTGTAAACAGAATTTCACCAGTGTGATATCCAATGTCTCTTTGGCTTGGAAGATAAATAGATTGGCATTTAAGGATGAATTCAAGGAAAGGGTAGGTTTGGGGAAACATGTAGAGGGGTAAATTGGATTCCCAGAGTCCAATTTCGTCACTCTGGTCAAGGAAATCATCTTTTAGCCAACAATGTAATTCAAATAAATCGAAATCACACTTAGGCTCTGCAACTTTATAATCTTTGTCTTCCAGAGGAATGTGGTCAAGGTCAATTGGAGGGGGAACCATTGGATTTTCAAAGGTGTTGACAAACTTGCCTTTTGGAGCCATAATTGAAAAAATAACAATAGGTTAGCAATGTCGTAATTACTGGGAAAATAGCTTGCCAGTTGAAGGTAAGTGATGGCAGTGGTAGTTTGACAGCAATCTTTGCGCGGTATTCACGAGTTCTCAGTAAAAAAATAGTGTAACGGGGGAAAAACATGGGTTTTTGTATGTGCAGGGATATTCGTTAAGGTGCGGTACTGTTATGAGATAACTAATAGTCATGGGGGAAGGGGTTAATTGGCTAACGGATAGGAAGTGTGGGGACATGTGTTGTGTAGGGAGAGTGGGAGTAGCGGCGGGAAGGTGGGGGAAGGTTAATTGGCCATCAGATAGGAAGTGGGGCATGTGGCTCCGTAGGAGAGGGGTGAGTGGCGTAGAAGGTGACGGTATCGTGCGAATTAGAAGATTTGGAGGGGGGCGAAGCAAGGTGAGGATCAAACATTGTGGGGAGGGGGGTGCTAAAACGACAAGGGGGAGTGCTACACAAGGTGGGGCCAGAGGGAAAACAACTTTTCAGACCCCCCCTCCACCGATAAAGGTAGGTAGGTTGGGGGGGGGAGGACAAATGAGGGTTGTTGATCAGAAGGAGGAACGATGCCACTGGGGAAGATCTGTGCAAAATTTATGCGCTACAAGACAAACTGTCTTGTCAATTTTCCAACTTTGGTTAAAATATATGCGCCATAAAGAAAAATATTTTCTTTTTGAAACCTTTACATTCTCATTTATTTTTCCTATATTAATCTAACTTATTTCATCAACTTATGGTGCATTTTAATGTGCATACCTTGTTTAATTTTCTCCGAAGGGAAAATTTATCTATCCTATGTTCTATCCTATGCATCTAACTAATTAATCCAGCTTAAAAAATTGGATTAATTTCTTCCTCTACCTTACTATTTTAGCCAAGATTAAACAGTTTGGCTAATTTTTTCTCTAACCTAACAACATAAATTGAAAATTGTTTGATCATGATTAAAATGTATGATTCAAACTTATTTTTCTTTTCATGGAGTTTTCTTGTTTTTCTTTTTTACATTTATATTTTATTTTCTCCTTTTTTTCTTTTCTTTTCTTTATTTTTTATCTTTATCTTTTTATTTTGGAAATCATTTGCATAATGTAATATTATTTACAATATAAAATCATTGAAAAAAAAATATTCAATCACCATTTGATACTATGAACTATAGGACTCTAACAATGGCTCCATTGGGGATTTCTCTCCCTGTGAGGTGCTAAGAACTAGTGACCCGTAGCCTTGAATTATCTTCGCCAGTGTTTTCTACATTTGATTTGTTTTCTTGTAGTTGTAAACATGGTGAAAAATGATCAGGAGCTTAGGGCCTTCTCTTCGGGCTTCAACTTCAGATATGAGTCACCCACTCATGACAGTAGAAAATAAAATGGTATTTACAATGATCTTAAGTGAGAAATGATTCTATTCCAGTGAAAAGTAGTGCTTGAGCATTCTTCCATTGACAGGTACACCTGGTAGATCTTCTCCATTCATATCCTTAATCAAGAATTCATTATTTCCTATTTAAGCATGGATTATGTAAGGACCTTTCCATAAATTATCAGATTTTCCATGCTTACCTTTCTCTTCTTTCCTTGAATCCCATTTCAACACATTGTCTCCTATCTGGAAATCATTAGCCTTGGTTCTTTTATCATAGATATTCTTAATGTTCTCCTGGATCACTTGAGTTAAATTATAAACTTCTTCTTTGGATTGTTGCAGCTGTATGGTTTGATTTATTCTCCTCTGAATGTCATTAGGTTTTGCTTGTACTTCCTACAGTATTTTCATAACAGGGACACCTAAAGAAGTGGGAAAAACAACATTCATTCCATAAACCAATTGGTATGGGGACATGCCAATTGATCTCTTAGTAGTAAGTCTGTAATCCCATAATGCATTGACCACCTTGTTGTGCCATGAATTCTTGTTATCTTGCAACAACGTTTTGATTATATTAAACATAATTTTGTTGGAAGACTCTGCTAATCCATTCCCTTGAGGATAATAAGCAGTAGAGTGTCCTAAAGTAATTCAATATTTGCTGCAAAACTCCACCATCTTCTTTGATTTGAATACTACTACATTATAATTAATGATCTTCTTGGGACACCCAAATCTTGAAAGAATATTAGTTTCTAAAAATTTAATAATCACAACATCAGTGGCTTGCCTTGTAGGTACAACTTCAATCCATTTGGTAAAATATTCAGTGGTTGTAAGGATCCATTTGTGTTGGCCTAATTATGGTGTATGAATTTCTCTAATGAAATCCAAACCCCATTGTTGAAAATGAGTTTCAACTGATATCGATTTCAAGGGTAAAGGCAACAGTTTCCTTTTTCCTTAAAAAATTTGACAGTTGTGACATGAGGTAAGTTTTTTATGAACATTTGCAAATAAGGTTGGCCAGTAAAAACCAACTCTTAGGATTTTGTTGGCAGTAGTCTTCTAGTTCAAGTGTCCACCACAATCTCCTTCATGAAATTCATATATAACTTTATTTTCCTCATCTTTGAGTAAATAGTTTAGTAAAATTCCTCGAGCATCCTTCCAATATAAATTTCCATCTAAAATACAAAATTTCATAGGTTTGAGTTTAAGAAACCTAGCTTTAGCCTTGGTCAAACCAGGAGGATCTTGTAAATGATGTAAGAAAAAAATCAAGTATGTGTCGAGAGGTTGCAAAAGCCTCTGATACTTGTGGAGTCGCTCGCTTTTTTTAGTCATCAGTGCAGCTAGGAAATTTATATCCAAAGCATGAAAATTAGATTCAACCATTAATTTAGCTAATCCCTGACCTTTAATGAGTTTGGTAGGTTTGATTTCAATATCATATTCAAGGATAATAGCAATCCATTTACCTCTTTTCCCATCAGGACTATTTTGGGTCAGAATGTCTTTCACCACAGAGTTTGTGACATAAGAAATTATATGTGAATGAAGAATGTAGACTCTAAAATCTTTGATTGCTTTTACCAGAGTGAATGCTTGCTTTTCCATGATATTGTGTTTCAGTGAAACATCTCTTAAGGCTTGACTAAAGAAATAAATAGGCAGTTCATGGCCTTCATTATTTTTCTACAAGAGCACTACTGCAATAGTATGTTCAAAGGTAAATGAGAAAATGAGGAAATATTTCGTGAAATCGGGGCTGATCAACACAGGGGCTCATGTTAAGGCTTGTTTTACTTGATCAAATGAATATTTTTCCTCTATAGTCCATTTTATTTTAGAGCATTTCTTCAACATGTTTGTTATATTTCTTAGAAGTTCTGCCAGATTGGGGATAAATCTCCTTAGAAAATTTATTTTTCCAATGAAAGATTGGAGTTCTTTTATATTCCTAGGAGGACCTATCTTTAGAAAAGCTTCAATTCTGCTAGGATCAATTTTGATTCCATTCTTTGAGATGATATATCCTAGAATTTTTCCTTCTTCTAATCCAAATAAATTTTTCTTTGGGTTGAGGGAAATTCCAAATTTCATGCATTTTTCAAAAAATCTTCTCAGGTGGAGCAAATGTTCTTCATCTGTTTTTGAAAAAACAGTGATATCATCAAGATATATAATTATGAGCCTTCCTAGTTCATCTAAAAAATAAATATCCATTGCTCTTTGAAATGTAGCTCCAACATTCATTAAGCCAAAAGGAATTTTCACATACATGAAAGTACCCCAAGGTGTAGTAAATGTTGTTTTTTCTTGGTCTTCAGGATGGAGTAAAACTTGATTGTAACCAGAAAACCGTCTAATAGAGAAATTCTACTGGACTCGACCACCTTCTGCAAAATGTGATCCATTTTAGGCAAAGGGTAGTTATCTTTGAGAGATACTTTATTAAGATTTCTGAAATCAATGCAAAGTCTAATTTCTCCACTCTTTTTTCTAGTTGGAACTAAATTTGATACCCACTTAGAAAATCTTAATGGGACAATGATCTTAGCATCATACATCTTTTTGACCTCTTTTTCAGTCAGAGGCATCAACCTTGGGTTAATCCTCCTAAGTTTTTGTTTAAAAGGTTTTTGGTCTTATTTTATAGGAACGTTATGCTGTATAATGTTGGTGTCATAAGATTTCAAATATTCACAACTCCATGCAAATACGTCTATGAATTCTTTGAACAAATTTATGTATTTCTGCTTTTCAGCAAGGGGTGAAGATTTAGATAGTTTAATCATTTTTGGCTCTTGTTCAGTTCCTATGTTGCAGTCTTCAACTTCAACTTCAGTAGGTTCAATTTTAGGATTTTTGGATACATTATTAAAATAAAAAACTCCTCTAAGGGGACTAGCCCTCTAGGCGAAACATTATCTTTCAATTGCAATATTTCCAATTCTTCTTGTTTTTGATCTATTTCTTTTGATTCCATCTCATCCACAATTTCTCCTTCATCATCAAAATCTACATCTATATTGGCACACTCAAATTCATTCTTTGATTGTAAAAAAATTTCAATTTGTTCATCATTTCCAAAGAATTGCCAATATCTTATGTTATCCGGGACAACTGGTCCGTTCTTCACTTCAACTATGTATTTTCGTCTAGGATGGTAGGGTATTTTGCAGGAAGTTGTTGAGGTAGCCAGACCATTAGCTAGACTATTCTAGTTTATGGGAATGGTTGATAAGTCATACTCAATAAAGCATTCTAGAAAATCTAGGACAACATTCCTCTAATCTCTCAAACTTAGGTGTTTAGTAGAGTATTCACCTTTGATTTGTTTTATTATCAGTTTAGAGTCACCACAAATTGAAATTATCTTGGCACTAAGCTCTTTAAAAGTTGTAACCCTAGGATTAAGGCTTCATATTCAGCTATATTGTTGGTACATTAGAAGTTTATCTTATTGTAATGTCCTTCTGAGTGGCTGGTTTCTGAATTTAAGACCCATACACCTGCTCCTGACCCTTCCTTACTAAAAACCCCATCAAAATCTAAGTTCCACAGAGGTTCATTTTGTTTATTAGTTTCCACCATAACTATTTTTTCTTCTTCAATGTTATAAACATTGCTATCTAAATTGGCAATTTGTTTTCCTATGCCTCCATCATTGTACAAAATAAAAGAATCAAGGTCTGAATGAACATAATATAAGGGATAATTGTGTGGTTTATCCTGACTACTAACCATGTATTTCATCAGTGTTTCCCTATATAATCTTCTATGTTGACCAAACAATGGAATGGTAGCATAAGTCATGTCCAATTGAAGGGTTCCTTGTAACTTAGATCCCCATGAGCGATACAGTAACATTCCATATTTATGAGGTATATCAACAACAACTATGTCCATTACCAAACTCTTGGATGGTATTTGTGCTAAAGTAACACAAAAATCTTTAATGAGACCTATGCATTTTACTTTACTTGAATCAAAAGAATACAAATATTTGTATGATCTAGTAATATCAAGTCCTAATTTTTCCATAACAGCCTTAGGCATAAGGTTGTGGGAAACACCAGAGTCAAGCATTGCATTGTGCAAAGTTTTGTCATGAATTTTTAAACTTATGTAGAATGGGGGTACAGTTCCATTTTCATGTTTTCCACTGACTTCGGGCCCAAATAATAGTTCTGATTGATCATCAATAACATTTGCTATGTTTGTACCTTCCTCTATGTTCAAATCTTTTATCACTTAAAATCTATGTGCATTCTTATTCATGAGTTATGTTAGAGGAATGTGTATATTGAGTTTTTCTAATTCATTTTCTATGTTGAATGATGTTTGAGTTTTATTTGTGTTAGGGACATCTTATTTCTCAACAACGTCCTTTTGTGAAATATCGTTGGGCTCGCTGGTAGAGGGAAAATCAATTTGAGTTCTTTTTGAGACAATATCAGATGTTTTTTTGGTTGGAACTTCAGTGTTCTTTTTAGGAGGAATGTCGGGAATTTTCTTAGCAGATGTGTCAACTGTCTTTTTAGTGGAATTATCAAGAGTTTTCTTGGTAGGGTTATCAGTTGATTTCTTACTCGTTATATTATACTTCCTATGGAACTCCATAATTGCATTTTCAAAACCTTGTTTATAATATTCTAATTCCTCATGATCAATTTCAGTTTGTGAAAGAAGGAAAATATCATGCTCTTCTTGAGTGAGAAATACAGAGTCATTATCATTTATTCCCATCAAATTGATCTGAACATCATCAAGGTATTCAACTATTCCTTCCCCTTCATCAACATAATTTTCTTGAAAAGGAGGTTTGATCTGTTGATCTAGACCTCTTTGTTCTCTTTGTTCTCTTTGTCTTATTTGGGTTTGGTTTCTCCTAAAATTAGGATTTTTTATTTGGGGGCCAAGTTGATTTTCTCTAGGAGGAGTCCTATCAACAATGTTTAACATGTCCATCATCCTTTCCATGTTTCTAACTAAAGATTCTATTTTTTCATCAACAGAAGAGGTAGATGGTTCTTCTTTTATAGTTACTCTCCTCTATGTTCTAAATCTATCTGTCTTGGCTAACAAATTGGCCTCTACATGCACAACATCTATCTGCATCTCTTCCAAGGTTGCAGGGTTTATTTATCTCAATTGATAAGACATGGCAGCGTCAAAACCATCATGGAATTTAATCAAAGCTAAAACTTGAGGGGGTTTAATGTTTGTTGGAATTGCATTGTAATTATTGTTAAATCTAGTGCAATAATCATGCACAGTTTCCCCAAGAACTCTTTTAATATTCTCATATTCAGATAAAATATGAAGTGGATTTTTCTTAACTTCCCATCTATTGAGGAATGATTGGTTAAAAGCAGTAATGTCATTTAGACTAGCAACTGGTAAGGCTTTGAACCATTTCTTGACTTCTCCATTTAAGCTTTGGAAAAATAATATAATTTTGACATCTTCCTCATCTACTTATTGCATGTCAAAAAAGTCATTCATCTTATCAACATGTTGTTGTGCATTCATGGTTCCAGCACCATCAAACTGAGGAATCCTATTTTGATATTCTTGGGGAATATTATGTAAAGAGCAACCAAAATGAGAGGAGCATATCTTTCTGCCATGATTGGTATATGAGGATGGATAGTAGATGAACTTGTGGAAGGTGTAGATGCAAGAACTCCTATAATAGGCTGGATCATTGTCTATGAAGTTATTGGAGAAGTAGTGGAAACTGTAGAAGAAGAAGGACTGGTAGATGTGGGATGAATCAATTGAGAACCAATAGATGTTGCAGAAATGGTCAGGGCAAAAAGTTCAACAGATTGTTGAATATAGGCTTCATGTAAAGCTTGATCAAATTATGATGCTAGATCTTGTAACTTTTCAAAATTTTGGAGGATTTTTTGATCAAGATTTGATTCAAGAGATTGTCTTTCATATGTATCAGGTTGTAGAATAGCTTGATTTAATTTTGTTTCATCCACAAAACTCTCAGACTTAGTTGTGAATAGACTATGCTCAAATGGTAGATCAAACTGAATATCCTGGATTGTGACAAATTTCTCTGGGAGAGAGGTTGCCCTAGGAGGGGGACTACTACTCCCTTTACTTTATTCTAAACTTCTTTTCCTAATCAAATTTTCAGGGTCATCTACAACTTTTACAGGTTTTGGATTGGGATGAGATCTGGTGTAAATTATTTTTGGAGCCAGAACTAAAACTTTAAACACACTACTTAATTATTTAGAAAGTGTACAACCTATGAACATTTATTTCTAAATATTTGAATCCTTGATTTTCCAGAAATAAAGTTTTTGTACTAGGGAAAAGAGTATGTAGAAGTTGAAAATGTGTTCTTCCCCAATATGGTCTTCACTATGTTATCACTCTATAATTTCTAGAGGTTGTAGAAGAAAGGACATAGGTAACCACAAAACCACTTTGGAAGATGGGATCTAGCCCTGCTAGCTTCAGAGAGGGATCTCTTTGTAAGATTTAGATTTTTTTAGATTAAAATATTAGGCTAGATATGATAGTTCAGGATTTGTTTGTTTGTTTTGAATTGTTTGGCTGATTGAATGCTTAAATTACCATTGGGCTATGGGGTTTGTCTCTTAAAATAGGGATTAGTTTCAAATTTTTATAAGGTTTCTTCACAGGGCAAGGTAGTTAAATTGTTTGGATCTGGTAAATTTGGATGAAGTGAATAAGAAAAAGTGAGAATAATTCCATCAAGTAAAAAGAGAAATTAAGATTTCGTTTTACTTAATTTCAGTTGAATACATAAAAATTATTCAAATCCAAAAACAAAGTATATTAAAACAAGTTTTGTTCGTAAACCTTCTTTTGAATAATTAGGATTATAAACACATAAGAATGATAATGGAGAAAGGAAAACATAAACGTAGATAGATGCACTTCACCAACAATTTGACACGAGAATCCTGTGAAAGAGCCCTTTTTTATTATTGATCCATCCGCTTGAATAATACAAAATAGCTTTCTTGGATGCAAAAATCAACCTTGAATACTTCGAAATGAGAAGTATTTATACATTTATTTACAAAATATCTTATCATAATTGATCAGGATATATTTTAGGAATATCTAAACTAACTATATCTCTAGTTACAAAAATATAGGAATGTTTCAGATCTGTTCGGATTTCTGGCGCTGATTTTGTGGAAACTGTTGATGATATGTCCCTTTGACTTCTTCTTAGTTGTTGGTCCTTGCTACTGAAAAGTAGAACCCATCTTTACTCAAGTAACTCGCACAATTTGTCCCACCTTTTTTTACATGGGATTGACATTTTGATTAATTTCCTGTAAATTTCATCCACCTCTGTGTATTTTGCCAAAGTGGGTTTGGTGATGAAAATGTGTTTGATCCCATGTTGAATGTTCAAATCAAACTGTAGTGTTTCCAGGAATGTTTTCCCAATGATGCTTCCTTTTATTCCTGTGAATTTTTAATTATCTTTTGCCATTGTCTTTAATTTCTGGTTATAATCAGGCAAGGTGGTTAACTTGTCATTTAACACTAATAAACCATGTAGTCATTTCTTGTTTAGCACCCCTCAAAATTGTTGAAGAACCTCTACACACCTATTTCTATAACCTGACATTTTTCTTCCAATTACAACATGAGGCCTTTCTTAGTTAGAACCTTTTTTTTATTTCCAGGATAGTTTCAGTTTTGTCTTCTATCTCTAGCTCCTCTAACTCCTGTTTGTTTTTAGAATTTAGAAACCTGATGAGATCTGTGGCTTCCGTTGGTTTTTCTCCCAATTCTTCCTTAATTATTTCAATAACTCCTCTAGCTTTCTGAATTAACTCATGTTGCTCAAAGATAATATGTATAGAAGGCCACATCTCTTTCATGGATTTATTGATGTCTATCCATATATTTTTCGTAGCTTGGGCTAAGGTATTAGCCATGGCTGTTATTTTCCTAACTGTTGTAGTCGTTAGCTGAGCCTCTGAGATTTATGTATTTCGACCTGATGACAAGTCTCGATCCTTGCTTTATGTTTCTGTAATGACTTTACTTCTTCTTGTAATTTTTTGATTTCTACTCCTTGTATGGACATGTCCTCCATATATGTCACCAATTTATCTGAGGCATCTAAAGTTTGTTCTAGGGTTGATGTTGATGTAGAAACTTCTGTTGTTCTTATCCTTGTTAGGAGCATTGCATCTAGTGGAACTATGGCCAACTATGCATTTTTCTCTTTTTCCTTGATCAACTTATCCATCTATGCTTCCATTTCCCTAATCTGTGCATTTTGCTCCATAATCAATTTGAGCATTTCTTCTTTTTGTCTCTTTGTATCATCCAATTCTTTAGTATGTGAATCCTATGTTGCTGGTAGTTTCAATGGTTTCTCGAGTGATGTTATGTCAACATTCTTCTTCTTAATTAACTCTTCTACTGCTTTGACATTAGTTGGGTCATATCCAATATTGAGTACTAATTCCTCTAATGATTTTATATTATTATCCTTGGCCGGAGAAGAGATCTTTTCAATCTTCAATTGAGACTGGATATTAGTCAGTGATACCTGTAATTTGGAAGTTGTCATTGTAGTGTTTGTTAGGGTTGAAAATATCATCTCCTTTGTTTGTCTATGCATATCCATCTAATAAATAGGATGGGCATCCTCTATATAAAATTCCAATGAAGTCTTCTTGTAATCAACTGTTGTCTTTGGATATGGACCTATGCCTATAAGAATTCCATTTGCATTCTTCCCTTCTCTGTGTCAAAAGTTGACAAAATTTTGTGCTGAGCAATAGAAGTTTGTTTCCAAAATTGAGTATAAGTACTGCTTATGACAAGTTCATTTTTTTGCTTAATTTCCTTGTACTTGTCAAAAATATTTGACTCCTTTTCTCCATGAATTGATTCATATGTTAGAGTTGTGTCTGGATTTCTTTGTGAAGCTGATGATGATGGAGATCCTGTAAACAAACTGGCTAATTTTGTTGAAGAGTGTGGTCCTCCCAAGACTATTGTAGAATGCATTTCTCCCTCTTTAAGAAAACCTGTTGTAGGAATGGTTTTATTATCCTTCCTATGTATTTGAAAATCATCTGCTGAGACCTATGTGACTGAAGGAGACTCTTCATTCCTTGATATTTTCTCTAATTGTTTATGAGGTGTGATGGTCTGTGAAGTGGTCATAGAAAAAATCTATTCTTATGATACTTGCAAGGTGTTCTCTTCCCACTCAGCCTGGTTCATGTATTTTTCAATCTCTGGCCTTTGTGTATACACATAGGGAGTGGTCTTCTTTTTGGTCCCCATCTCAGAAATAATGCCAAATGGGTCATATGACCAAGTAAAGCTTAGAGGAAACTTCCTTTGTTTTAAGAGGATGTCTACTTCTTCACCTGTCGCTCTGTTGTTGCAAATAAATAGTCCTATCTAAGTTTTAATTCTGAACTGAGATTTCTTCTTGGCTTCTAGAAAGTGGATTTCATCTGAATTTATCATCTATCTTATGTACTCTAATGTAAAAATCCTCATTGGGAGGTATTTAGGCAACCTGTATTGGGGAAAATCACACCCATACACCCTTATTTATGTATAATTCTGGTATAAATACCAGTCACCTGTCTTGGCCTACTCAGTTAGATGTAAACCATTTGAATTTCTTCACTAACCCTAGGTTCTGTACTGCTACTCAATAAACAAGTAGTTGGATAAATAAAATGATCAATAAAATCTTTGAAACTATACTCCGCTAAGTTGTTTCTCACCAATGAAGTCCAAAAGATGACTGACTGTGAGCTTCCTTGTTCATTTAGCCTCTGGAGTGCGAAAGGGAACCTGTCTGCTTGATAGAATATGAACATATAAACCAAAATTGAAGAATACTTGAACATCCCTTCAGTTTGAAACTTAAGAAATTATTCATGAATATTGTCAGCCAAGAATTGACTGAAATTGAACTTCATAGAAACCTTTTCTTCTGTAGAGAAAATGGACAGAAAACCTAAAATAGGTTCATCTACCCATTCACCAGAATAATATCCTAAAAGACATGAGAGCATGGAGATAATCTGATTATCTTGGAAAATAGAAGAGGGGTATGGTGGATTTTTATTAGGAAATTGGGCATCTTCAAGGAGGAAAATTTCAAAAATTTGGGCTCTCTGGGAAAAGGTCAATTTATGATACAATTCATTTAGGGCTTCGACATAGAAAGGGGTGGTGGAGTTATTTTGAGGGATCTACAACATTTGGTTAATGGTCTCAGGAGTAATTGTAAACATAATTTCACCAGTGTGAGATGCAATGACTCTTTGACTTGGCAGATAACTATCTTGGCATTTAAGGATGAATTTAGGGAAAGGGTAGGTTTGGGAAAACATGTAGAGGGGTAGATTGGATTCCCAAAGTCCAATTTCGTCACTCTAGTCAAGGAAATTATCTTTCATCCAACATTGTAATTCGAATAAATCGAAATCACACTTAGGCTCTACAACTTTATAATCTCTGTCTGCTAGAGGAATTTGGTCAAGGTCAATTAGAGGGGGAACCATTGGATTTTCAGAGGTGTCAACATAATTTCCTTTGGGAGCCATAATTGAAAAACTAATAGTAGGTTAGCAATGTTGTAATTACCGTGAAAATAACTCACCAGTTGAAGGTAAGTGATGGTGGTGGTAGTCTGACAACAAGCTTTGCACGATCTTCATGGGTTCTCAGTCAACAAATAGTGTAAATGGGGGCAAAAGGGGGTTTTTGTATGTGCAGGGATATCCATTAGGGCACGAGACTGTTATAGGAAAACTAACGGTCACGAGGGAAGGGGTTAATTGGATAACAGATAAGAAGTGTGGGGACAGGTGTCATGTAGGGAGAGGGGGATTAATGGCAGGAAGGTGAGTGGTATCAAGGGTGAATTAGGTGGATTTCAGGGTGGGGTAGGATGTGTGTGGTAATCGAATGGGGGAGAGTGTGAAAGGATGAGGGAGTGACATGCACGGTGGGGCCGGAGTGGGGAAAAAAAACTTTTCAGACCCTCTTTCCGTCGATAAAGGTAGGTAGGTCGGGGGGGGAATGAAGGTTGTCGATTGGGAGGGGGAACGATGTCACCAGGGAATATCTGCGTGGAATTTATCCGCTACAAGACAAACTGTCTTGTCAATTTTCCAACTTTGGTTAAAATATATGCGTCATAAAGAAAAATATTTTCTTTTTGAAACCTTTACATTATCATTTATTTTTCCTATACTAATCTAACTTATTTCATCAACTTGGGGTGCATTTTAATGTGCAGACCCTATTTAATTTTCTCTAAAGGGAAAATTTATCTATCCTATATTCTATCCTATGCATCTAACTAATTAATCCAACTTAAACAATTGGATTAATTTCTTCCTCTACCTAACTATTTTAGCCAATATTAAACAGTTTGGCTAAAATTATTCTCTAACCTAACAACATAAATTGAAAATTGTTTGATCATAAACAGTATGATTCAAATTTTCTTTTCTTTTCATAGGGTTTTCTTGTTTTTCTTTTTTATATTTTTATTTTAATTTCTCTTTTTTTCTTGTCTTTCCTTTTCTTTATTTTTTATCTTTATCTTTTTCTTTTGGAAATCGTTCGCAGAATGTAATATTTTTTACAATATAAAATCATTGAAAGAAAAATATTCAATCACCATTTGATACTATGAACTATAGGACTCTAACAACTTGATAATGAGGGAGAAAGGTTAGGATGGTATGGAAAGTGGAAGAATAAGGGAAGAGATGAATGAAGGATAAAGGAATAATGGGGGAATGAATGAAAGGATGAGGGTGGAGGATGTAAGGTGTAGGATTGGATATATCATGGGCATGGGTTGGGATAATTATTTCAACCTTTGTGTCCACACAATATGAAAGGAAAATTTAGAATAAGGAGGGAATGGAATGATGGAAAATGAGGATAACAAATCTAGTAGAGGGAAAAAACAACGTGGAGGGTGGAGTGAAGTGTAAAGAATCAAGTGACATGTGGCATAAGATGGAAGGTAGTGAAAACATTGAAGTGAGTACGACTCTTGATTCAAGAAGTATGAACAAAAAATGAACACTCAAGTCAAATGTGGAAGGGAAGGGGAACATGAACTACCCTTAAAAAAGATCATATTTAAGAATATATTTTTAATTTAAATAAGATATTCATTAAAAATACTTTTTGAGAGAGGATTCCTATAAATATAATTTCATCCTTTAGTTTTAGAGGGTTAGGAAAAGGGCTCAACAAGCTTAGAAAAGAGTCTATAAATTTTTGATGAGATCAAAACAAGGTGAGTGTTTTTTTGGGTTTCACAAAGAACCTTGCAAACATTACCCTTGACTTCTCAAAAGTTGGAATGGGGTTACCATGATCCCTTAAGCTAATTGGAGACCTTGACTTCAAGCACCAAATTGGCACATCATTTGGGTGAATTGAACAAGATGATTTCTGGGTATGGTAGGCCACATCATAAAATCTCTAATGGCCATCCACCTTTTTACAAAAAAGATTGAAATTGGAAAAATTCAAGGGAGGAATGACATCCTAGATTTTAGGTGCAATAAGAAAAGATTAACATTGAGGGGCTTCAATGGTCCAACATATGAGATATTATTTTCGGGATTATATACGTAGAGTAAGTCATTACTCTATGATCCATGTCCATGAGTATTATTCACAACCAACCAATTTCTCATGATTTTTAATAGTCCACTTAGCACTCATTGCATTGGGTGATGCTCACAAGGGTGAATAAGTGGGATTGAAACTAGTGAAATGAATCTCATAGCATTAATCATTACTTCTAGGGCTTGCACCATCATGACTTCTCAGGAGGTCACCCTTCCCAAGACTCCTCTCATTCAAGCATGCTTAATTGTGGAGTTTTCCCCACAATCAAGACCACATAGCTTGCTACCCCATTCAACAAACCTTATCCATTATTTTGCCTTATGAATTATTCAATTAGATATCCCTTCACTCTTTGTATTTATTCCTTGATGGGATTCCATAGTCCAACATATGAGATATTATTTTTTGGATTATTTGTGTAGAGTAAGTCATTAAAATATGACCCATGTCCACGAGTATTAGTCACATCTAACCAATTTATCATGACTTTGAATAGTCCACCCAACAGTCATTGCATTGGGTGATGCTCATAGGGGTAAAAATAATGGAACAAAATCAAAATACCCTAATAGTAGTAAAAACAAGTTATGTCAACATGTTAATGGAATGAAAAATAAAAATAAGGGAACAAACTCAAAATCCCCAACTGGTAATAAAAATAAGCTAGACAACTTGAAAGATGGATTGAAGTAATATGTTTCATGGGGACTAATACTTTTAAACCTCCAAAAATTCATCAAATTTTAAGCTAAGGTTGATATCAATCCTTATGATGGCCAAATTGACCTTGAAAAATTGAATAGTTTCCTAAGGCATATTGAAGTATATGAAAGTTTATTTCTCCCAATTAAATATGGAAGGATATGACCTGATTATATGGTGGGGAAATATATGTCAAGAAAGACATCTTACCAAGAATAAGTAAGTGGTTGAATATGAAGAGTTCAATACTCGTTAAAATTTAATTATGTCCTTGAGTTATGAATAAGAGAAAGATTTCAAGTGTAATTACTTGATAAAATGACAAGGATATGGAGTTAAAGAATATAAAATCAAGTTTCTAAATATATGTATTCAATTGGGTATCGACCAATATTTTAGGAAGGTGATGAGTAAGTATATTAGTGGGTTGCATAACCATAACAATGGGGAAGTTTTCCTATTCAAGGTTAAGTATCATAATGAGGATTGCATGAAGTCCATGTATATAGAAGCTAATAGTGGTAAGAATCATGTGGATGCATCTAACATCTAAGACCTCAAAAAGAAGGGGAGAAAACAATAAGGCAAGGGTAAATTTTCCAATACCACATAGTAGAAGGGGTTGAAATGTGATCACTATTAGAATAATGTTCATGATAAAAACAAATACTAGGAATTGCACTACAAACTCAATTCAAAGAACAATATCAGAAAAATGTTCTTAAAATTCTAGTCCAAGAAAGTGGAAGGGAAAGAGATTGAAAGGCTATTTGATGTTGATGATAAAGTTTCAATGTTGGTTTCATTGAAAGTTAGCAGTGGTGCCAAAGGTAATGTTATTTACTATCCATATATTGTTTAAAAGAACAATATTATTATTGCTACTAATAACAAATCACTAAAAGCCATGAGGGAGAAGTTGTTCCATGTGAAGATGTAAATTAAGAAGGATATTGTAAAAAAATATTTGATTTGTGTAGAAAAAAAAACAGATTTCTAAATCATTGATTCAACAAATGGGATTGAATAGCATGACACGGCTAAAAAAATATCTATTGGGATGGTTATAGAAGGATGAGAGGCATCAAGTCACTTGTTAATGCAAGTTCAAGTTCTATATTTTAGGTCAGTTCATTGATGAGTTGGAGTGTGATGTTGTTCCTTTGGATGTTTGTTAGGTTCTAATTGGTAGACCATGTATATGGGATAGAGATGATATTTCCATAAGAGGATCCAACAAGTGGATATTACTGAAGGAGGATAAACAATACCTGATTAACAAATACAAGGGAAATAAGACTAGCTCTTTTATTCCTGCTAATTAGGAAAAGAGGTTTATCAATATAAACATAAATTTTGTGATGTTGAGGATGATTTTGTAGAGAAAATATATTTCAAAGCTAATATAAGAAAAAAATAATGATTTAAATCAACTTTTGAGAAAGTGTGAATAATGTTTTTCATAATGAAACAAGTTTCCTCATATGAGGTCAATTGAACATGCGATACAACCATTGCTAGACTCCATATTTTCCTAATCTTGGTTTATATTGAACCTATATGATGGAAAGTGAGGAGATAAATAAGTGTATATAAGAGTTTTTATACCAAGGGATAGCTAAACCTAGTGTGTCACCATGTTGTTGGACACACCTACCACACTTAGAGGGGGGGTGAATGAGTGTGGGGATTTTTCCCCAAAACTTCCCTCTTACACAAAAACTCCTTAGTTAACATTAAACATTTTATCATTACTCATTGCTGTCATTTATAATCAGTTATATGTGCATACATATCAGCAACATATCANATCAGTTAGATGTGAAAACATATCAGCAACATATATCAACAACATATCATCAACAAATTATCTCCGCAAGGAACACAAAGAACACAAGATGTATGTACAATTTTTCTTTTTATTATGGACTTCAATCCGAGGGGTTTTCAGCAACAACTGAATAGAGTACAACTCTACAAGAGCACCAGATCTATATGCAAGACTCATCTTACATTCTCAGCACCAACTGAGATGAGGCAACAATCCTCAATAGATATCAATCTGTACCATAAACAAGAGCATCAACCATGCACCAACCTGTAATCAACTTGTACCATAAACAAGTTCATCCAACCATGTACCAAGTATATACAAATCATGTGTTAAATACTCATAAACAATGACTCATCGATATGTACCAACATCATCAACTATACACCTCATGTATGTGCCAACTCATCAATTGCTTGTCTCAACCATGACTAGTTTTGGATTAGTCAACAACCCTAACTTGAAATAATCATAACTTTGTACCTGTAATGAATAAATACCTGAAGCTGATACACAATGTTCTTCAGTGTGTTTTATGTAATTCCTCCAGGTGGAACTACTTGTAACCTCACATAAAATGATTTATAGCAAAAATGGCATACCTTACTGAATTCTAGCTTATTCTAGAGAGTGACCTTGTAGAGCGTGCCCCACACAGAATATTTTTTGAATCAATCTAAAACTGTCACAAAGAATACGACAGACTGTAATATAACCAACACAATTTTTCTCACTGAATTTGGATCTGTTATGAATAATTTATGACATTTTTACCCGAAACACCTGTTTTAGACTAGTTTCAGGACTAGCCACAAACCTTATTTTCCACGAAGTGTATCTCCAAAAATACAACGACCCACAAGATGAATTGTTTAACACATATACTTGGATATGTTTCCTCAGTGGAATATCAATCCCATGGTTTGAATCATTATAGAAAAAAAGTTATTGTGAAAATGGTGAGATGACCTGTAAATAACATACCTTAGAAAGCATCATGAAAATAATTTATCCTCCCTTCAATTCTGGCCATCTTTTCTTCACCTTCCTTCTGTAATTCATCTTATATATCCTTGGTTACCTCATTCACCTATATATATATTCAATATTCTCAAGTGTTCCACACAAAAAATGCTCAAGAAGCTCTCACAAGAAGCTCTCCATCAATACTCCAAAATATATTCTCACAAGAAGCTCCCCATTGATCCACAAAAAGGATGATCTACAAGAGACCATTGATATATTATTTATACTTTCATCCTCTAGGTCACTTAACCCAATTTTAGTTCACTTAACCCATTTCTAGGTCACTTAACCTATTTTCCTTATTTTAAGGTTAACCACTTTCCATAAATAGAAAGTTCCCCAATACTTTGTCACCTTACTTTATCATTTCTTGCTTTTGTCACTTCTCTTGATTATTTAAATAATCCACCTTGACTTTTTCACCTTACTTTATCATTTAAATAATGATTTTTATTTTTTTTAGGTCACGTAACCTATTTTCCTTATTTTTAGGGTTAACCACTTTCCATA
>SNQJ01S0016998.1:215415-228775 GCA_010110895.2 Picea sitchensis
AATAGAAATTATATTGGTATTATGTGATAAAACATTAAATGTTTGCATTTCATTTTTTAAATATTTATTGGAAAATCAAGCATAGAAAACTATAATACAAAATAAAGAACAATGCATAGACTACATAAAAAAAATGTGTAAAACAAATGTAGTCATTGATAACATGGTTATAAAATATTTGTAAAATCATTAACTTGTTCTTTATTTTTTGCAAGTTACTACAAACCATCAAGTGAACTTTCAACAGCTATATCCAAATCAAAATTAAATTACAAATTTCAAACACTACAAATTGCTACTAAAAATTTCATCCCCGCAAACAAAATTGGTCAAGGAGGTTTTGGTTCGGTCTATAAGGTGATTTCCACATTCATTTGTACTATTGTTTTGTTAAATACATTGATAACTTTGCATCATCATTGAACAATACATATTGGATATGTTGGTAGGGAGTTACAACAGATGGTAGGGAGATTGTTGTAAAGAGACTATTTACCAATAGAGGAGAGAGTGTGAATGAGTTCTTCAATGAAGTGAATTTGATAAGTCGTGTACAACATAAAAACCTTGTCAAACTTCTTGGGTGTAGTGTGGATGGCCCAGCCAAACTGTTGGTCTATGAATACCTACCCAACAAGAGCCTTGATCATTTTTTATTTGGTAATTTTTCTTATCTTTATAAGTTGATTTTCATTACCACTAATCATAAAATGTCAAGAATTGTTGTTGTTTTGAGTTATATTTTAGTTATTTGATATTGAATTATACTTTGCAACAGATGAAAACATGGGAAACATTTTGGATTGGAAAATGAGGTTTGATATTATATTAGGAATTTCCAGTGGGCTAGGTTATCTCCACCAAGAATCAAACATTTGCATCATCCATCAGGACATAAAAGCTAGCAATATTCTACTAGACCACCATTTCAAGCCTAAAATTGCAAATTTTGGGTTGGTTAGATACTTTGATGAAGATCAAACTCATCTTAGCACGGGAATAGTTGGAACTCGGTGAGAATAAGTTTTAAAATAATAAAAAAAAATATTATCAAAAAATGTGGCTAATACTTTTTTTTGGTTTTCACAGAGGTTACATGGCTCCAGAATATCTTGTTCATGGTCGTCTAACAAAAAAGGTCGATGTTTATTCTTTTGGGGTGCTAGTCTTGGAGATTATTAGTGGAAGAAGGAATAAAACCCCTATGCATTCCAATGACAAATCATCTCTCTTAACAATGGTAATGACCTCATCATATACAAAATCTTTTCTCTTCTTAAAATGAAATTGTAATAATATTCAAGGCTATAACATATTTATGGTGCAGGTTTGGAACTATCATCTATTGGGAACTGTTTCAAACATAATTGATCCCAACATCCAAGAAAACTACCAGGAGGTATTGCAAGTTGTTCACATAGCTCTCCTTTGCAGAGAAGCATCTGCAACACTACGTCCTTCCATGTCTAAAGTTATCATGTTCCTCACTAAAAAAGACCCAAATCTTCAAGAAGCTAGTGAACCCCCCTTCATAGATGTCATCTATTAATGATCAAATATAAATACTAGTGTTTCATCAAGCCATTCAAATTCAAAAACTAGTGTTTCATTGAACCATTCACATTGAAATACTAGAACAAGTATTTCACCTACATTAGAAACAGATAATGCAGTATCAAATATTGCTTCTTCCTTGGCCACTCCAATATCATTAAATACCATTTCAACAAGCTCTTTTGGTCCAAGATGACAACAAGAAAATGTTTCAAAGTGAGGAAATCAACAAATCACACATGGTGGGGGGTTGCTATTATATTTTAATGGTACCATGAACACATAATAACGTTCTTTAGAGAGAGGGTGTCAATCCTCCATTTAACTTTTATTAGATTGGAAATAAACTCATGGTAGCATATCTACAATTCTTGTATTAGAATGGACTGAATAAAAGGGCCATGTATTTGACATGCAATCTAGGGATATAATATATTAAACCTAGAACAAGTACAATAATGTTAGAGTGTTGTGTGCATCTATGGATTTAGTATATATGTTAAAGTGTTATGTGCATATATGGATTTAATATATGTTAGTGTCATGTGCATCTATGGATTTAATATATTATTAAAGTGTTACATGAAATCTATGTATTTAATAATTTGAACTACAATAAATGAAATATTAGTGTTGAATTAATTCAATAGGAGCATATTCTCTTATTTTTGTATCTGAACATGATTGAATAAGAACAAATGATTTTAAAATTCAGTATGTATATATAATATGTATTAATTCAAATGAGAACAAATGAAAAAATGTTAAAATCATTTACAACAACATAAATAAATTTGTAAATCAAATAACAAAATTTATATGAATTTACACTATAATGCAATACCTGTATGAAGTGTCCACAATGCTTAAGGAAGTATTTACAATTAAGTCATGGTGTCTTTCTTAATAAAATATACCATGATTTCATGGTGGAAGTGTGAAAATGGTATCTCTCAAAACCCATTCAACTAACTCTACAAGTCAAAAGACAGGGGTTCTTAGGCGAATAAGTAGGTATATTTGAAATTATAATATTGAAATCTTAGCTAACCACATGTAGAAAGGAGAAGGCCATGATAATTAGGTTCATCCATAACAAACAAAAAATTATTAATTCAATTGATTTACAAGAAAGGTTTTCTCACCATATTATCAATATCTCTTTTTTAGTGCTAAATAAATTACATGTACAAGTCCTTTGTTCTAGCTATACTACCATAAAGATTGAGACTAGAACTTAAGATGATAATTCATTATCTCTATTCTATTCCTTGACAATAATCCTTCATGATGAATCTACCCTTTCATGTTAAATAAATATGTGCATAAATACGTGCATGATCCTAGTCACAATCTTGATTTTTCACCAATTTAGGTAGAAGTGGAAGGATAAATAAAGCCTATATGCATCACCAACATGAAGGTCCTAATGCTTCATAATTTATCCATCACCCAAGTAAAGATCCAATAGAATAATTATCGACATAATGACCCTTTTTTGCTAGATAAAACTACCTTAGTAATAACCACTATTACCCATTGTTTTAGTAAATTCAATTATTTATATTCCTTATCATTCAACCTCCATGATAATGATCAAACCAATAACCCAAAAATCCACAACAAAAGTTGATATGGATTATTTTTGGCACGAAATGAGAGCTGGTATATAATAAATAAATGTATAGAGATGTATCAAAAATACAACAAAGATATTAAAATAAACACAGAGATACAGTAATACACAATTTCTATTAATGAGCGGAATGTACAAAACTGTAGAAATACAGAGTGAAAGACTCGCTAGAATGGTGGCAGCTTATCTCCGANATCTACCCTTTCATGTTAAATAAATATGTGCATAAATACGTGCATGATCCTAGTCACAATCTTGATTTTTCACCAATTTAGGTAGAAGTGGAAGGATAAATAAAGCCTATATGCATCACCAACATGAAGGTCCTAATGCTTCATAATTTATCCATCACCCAAGTAAAGATCCAATAGAATAATTATCGACATAATGACCCTTTTTTGCTAGATAAAACTACCTTAGTAATAACCACTATTACCCATTGTTTTAGTAAATTCAATTATTTATATTCCTTATCATTCAACCTCCATGATAATGATCAAACCAATAACCCAAAAATCCACAACAAAAGTTGATATGGATTATTTTTGGCACGAAATGAGAGCTGGTATATAATAAATAAATGTATAGAGATGTATCAAAAATACAACAAAGATATTAAAATAAACACAGAGATACAGTAATACACAATTTCTATTAATGAGCGGAATGTACAAAACTGTAGAAATACAGAGTGAAAGACTCGCTAGAATGGTGGCAGCTTATCTCCGAGAAGAGATGTGACAGCTATGCTCATTTGCAAAAATATGATCGTTACAATGAGGCTCCAAAGACATTTTTAACATAAATACAATCCAAAACCCTAACCCTAGAAGATGAAAATCCAACAGGTTTGTGGACCCTGTTTTGGGTAGTTTGGTGTATCAACTTTCTGGTGGCATAACTTTGGCATACGATCTTCGTTTGGGGTGCATGATAGTTCGTTGGAAAGGTATTGATGAGGAGATTCATTTCACAGGCTCAATAATTCCTATTACAAACAATAAGGTACCCGGTCATGAAAAAGCGTCGTTTAGGCCCTTAAAATGGCCCCAGAAGTTTAGGACCTGAAAAACTGCTAAAAGTAGTAAATTTCCAAAGAACTGTTTTGAGCCAGTTGGAATAGGTGGGTGGCCACCTATATCCACCTGGATCAAGCCTCCCTCCTGAGGAATAAATGGTCTCCATTTCATTGAGTTCCCGGGGGAGAGGGGGAATTGTTTGTTGAATATGAACCTTGGTGAGTTGCTTGCCTTGCTGGAGAAGTTGTGTTGCTTGGCTTGTGGAAGGTTGTCGAGAACCTAATGTTGGAAGGGTTGGAACTTTTTAATCAGTCTATATACATGATATGACTCTATGAAAAAGGAATATTTTCACTTTTCTATAATCTTGTTGACCTTCTTCTACTAGATAGAAGGTGCTTGGACTGAGGTTATAGTGGTTGCAGTGTCCTTTTGTTCACCTTTGGAGCAGATTGTGAAGAGGCTAAATGTTGTAGTATGAGATATTACCTTGTGGAACTATTTATATGGGACAATAGTCGTAACTACCTCTGGTATCCTGTAGAGACAACCCCCCATAGTAACAATGAAACTACGAGGTTGAAACTCATAAATAACATGGCGCTTCCACATATATGGTTGGCCCAAAAGAACATCATAGACATCTAGTGGGGAAACATCACATAATACCTCATCCTTGAAAGGATTTATGTCATATGACAAGCGACACTATTGGATGACACTGATATCTCATCCATGACAAAGCCACCCGATGTTGTATGGCTATGGGTGTGGTGTTGTCGACAATCCAAAATGTTTGACGACCTCTACTGAGATGAGGTTCTTCTGGATTTCACTATCAACAATAAAGTGCACCGAGGTCCCCTTCACCCACATATGTGAATGAAAAAGGTGTTCCCCCTCTTTAGGATCTGGTGTTTATTCTAGTTGAATTGTTGTGGTCACAACAATAGTAGTGGGATTTGTGTGGATGATCTTTCTTATCCCATTATTTTATGAATCAGATTCTGAATCAGAGTCCGGTTTCTTTTCTTTGATCTCAACCATCAATGAATTTTTTGAGCGACATTCATCCGTGTTGTGCCAGGGGATTTTTTGGAAATCACACCACTTTCCAGTGTCCTTATTCATCTTTCCATTACCCTTCTTTTCCTGTGGCTTGGACTGTTTTTCTAGAGGATGGTTTTTAGGGACGCCTTTACCATACTTTGGTTGTTGTGTATTTGCAGATCCGAACTCCCATTTTTTTTTGTGCCTGAATTTATGCTCGATTTTGACAGCATATCGATAGCTAGTTCCCAGTGATGACATGTCCAGAAAATCCATTTTGGTTTGGATGTACATGTGCAGATCCCTGCGGTATTTCAGAACCAGATGTCGCTCAGAGTCTTTGATACCCATCTTGGTGCACAAGGTACAAAAAGTATTTTTGAACTCCGACACTGTTTGGCCCCTCTTTTGTCATAGTGTGGTCCATATCATGTACTGGTCATCATAGTTACCAACATGGTAATATTGTTCCTTGACCGCATCCACAAAAAATACCAAGTGGGGTCGGCCCCATATATTCCATACTCCTTTGTGGAAATTTTCTCCCAGTAATTTTCCCACCAATGTTTGAGATGGGGGAGAGCATTAATGAGTGCAAAGGTGATATTTTCACTGTCGAAAAAATTGTGAACAGAGAAATAACCTTTTAGCAGATTTAACCATTTTTCTAAGGCATCCGCATCTGTCTGACCTTCAAATATGGGAATATCAAAATTAACTTGTAACTTGAAAGGATATGTTCCTCCAAAGTGGTCATTGGATGAAGATGTGCCTATTGTTATCAGCAGGAGTTGAAGGATGTGGGAAAAATTATCCATCATTTCATCCCTTTGGCACTTGAGAGCTTGCTCAAGAAATATGTTAATAGAATATTTTTCTCTGTCATTTTTCTTTTCTTCCACCATGGAGGGTTTCTTGGGCATGTGAGAGCGATTTTCCTCAAGATATAAAATCCCGAGACCCAACTTGCTATACTCGGACCTCATCGGGGACATGCACTGAAAAACAATCAAGAGCAGCCTGCTCTGATACCGCTGATCCAGGTTATTTTTGGCATGAAATGAGAGTGGAGATATAATAAATAAATGTACAAAGGTGTATCAATAATATAACAGATATATAACCATAAACACAAATATACAATAATACACAATTTCTATTAATAAGTGAAATGTACAAAACTGTAGAAATACAGAGTGAAAGACTTGCTAGAATGGTGGCAGCGTATCTCTGAGAAGATATGTGATGGCTACACTCATTCGCAAGAATATTATCATTACAATGAGGATCCAAAGGTCTTTTTAACATAAATAAAATCCAAAACCCTAACCTTGGAAGATGAAAATCCAACAGGTTTGTGGACCCCGTTTTGGGCAGTTTGGTGTATCAACTTCCCGGTGGCGTAACTTTGGCATACGATCTTCGTTTTGGGTGCACGATAGCTCATTGGAAAGGTATTGATGAGGAGATTCATTTCACGGACTCAATCATGCCTTTGGTAATCATTGAGGTTCTTTATTGTGGAAAAGTGTCATCTACACCCTTAAAATGGCCCCAGAAGTTTAGGCCCCGAAAAACTGCTAAAAATAATAAATTGCCAAAGAACTGTTTTGAGCCAGTTGAAATAGGTGGGTGGCCACCAATATCCACTAGAATCAAAAGTACGCAAATATTTCTATCCAAAAATACTAACAAAAATGTATAAGAGATTTAAAAAAAACAAAGAAAAATATAATGAATACAATATTGACCATAATAACTCATGTTCTCTACCATTAAATGCTTACCCCTCCCCATTGACATAAGAATCGAAGTTAGTGTGACCAATATTATTGATCGAAGAGATGCAAGTATTACTCCTAATGGTATGAGATTTAATCAATTCCAATCAAAGCGCCATATGAACCTAATAGTACAATTGTAAATCTTTATGTGTGGGAAGCCAATTAAATTCCATTGTATAATTTTTCATGACCTCTCTTACTAATTTATGTATTTCTTTAGGCATATCTATAAACCAAGATGAATCTAGTTTGCTCACTCAATATCTATAAACCAAGATTAATCTAGTTTGTTCACTCAATATCCACACTTGATAAATACATGTGGTTAAAAAAATATTGATTATCCTAAATATATCAATACATATACATGTTTAAATCCAATACTACCTTCCACTTAAATCATTGTCTCCTGGTTCCTATGTTACAATGCATTGCCTCTCTTTTGGTCAATGATACGAGAATCACAAAGTCCTGTGAATTTATCCCTTATTGATTTTTTTTTAAGATTTAAAAAATAAGGAAACCTAACCTAAAGATTTGAATCAGATATATGTTGTCTCCTTCATTAGTTGTATTACTCCTCATTATATACCCTAAAGAAAACCAAATGGGCTCACCATCTAGTTTCACTAGAGAAATAAGGTTCATATGGATATTGGGTGATAATGGTGTTTAATGTGATGAGTGTATTTTGAATATCATAGTCATTGGTTTCATATTTTTGTTCTATCCTCATATGATTTATAGAATAATTATTTAAGTTTGATGTTTTAACTCACTACAACTTTCCTTATGTTATGTTAAGGTAGCACATTGGGCTCATACTTTCTCCACTACATCTATGGGTTATGATATTATGTTGTAATAATGGTTTTACAATATTATTCATTAGCATGCTCTCTTGGTATTATCCACCTCAGTTGGTTATAGTATGGTTGACACAATGGAGTTAGGGTTTTTAGTTATAGAGATTCCAAACCACATTATTAGTAAATTGTAAAGACTAATACCAGACAAACATGTTAAGGAAAGTACAATAAACCTATCAGTTTCACCTAAACAGATTAATCAAATTAGAAAATTGAACATGAATTAGATGCATAATTTACCATTTGAGAAGTAGAATTAGGGGAATCAAGAATTTATTTAAAGATATCCAATGGAAAGACAATTAAAATTACAATTAGTCACCTGGGAAAATTAGACTGTAGTTAGTGGCCTCCAATCCCTTCATGGGAAGGTGATTTGACCTATTTAACTATTACATTTCTCTCTAGACTAATGAAGGTATAAACAAGCCCTCCGTGGATCGCCATAGTGAAGGGAAGATTCTCATTGATTAGCAAATTCACTAGAGTGGGAGAAGAAAGTAACAAAAGGTTATTGATCTCTTTGATGAATCCAACAACATAAATCTACACTATTGATAAAGATTCTTAGTTCTTAGCATATATTAGTTTACTTTTATCATATTATTATTTTTATTATGTGCGCATTGTTTGTTGTGGTAATGCCACCTGATTTCCTATTCTCATGGCTAGTTCATATTTTGTCTCCAACTAGAGATATTATTATATTTAGTTGTTACTTCTTAGGAACGTTTTGATTATTTATCTCCAAGATTGATTTGTTTGTTTTCTTGATGTAAAATATATATAAGCTTGTGTTTGGATAAATACAAAGGTAGTCAAATATGTTGATGCTCACTTCAGTGGGAAAATCTACTCGTAAGTGGTTTATTCCATATCATTAGTATCATAGCACTTTGATCCAACCTTCGGTTTGGGTATTTGCTCCTTGTTTTTGTGGTTTTTGTTTTCAATTGTTTGTGTGCTCTTCTAATTCATAATTAATTTTAAAAGGAATTTTATTTTGAAATATTCTCATCATTTATGCCAATCAATATTGGTATTTTTGATCTACACTTCCTAGATGTGTAATATAATAGAGTGCACATACATTTAACATATGTGTGGTAGTGATTCATTAACTCCTCCAGCTCAACCATTTCCTATCAATATGCATGTTTTCCCTAGTGTATTGTAACGGCCCCGACCATTACGACACAACTTGACGTACAACAGGTAATTTTTTTTTTTTTTAAATCATTGGGACAATAACGTCAACAATAAATTCATAGTGACACAACTTGACGATATCATAATTAATGAATTTCATGCGGCACATAAACATAAAAGCATAGCATATTAGCACATCATGAAGCTTGAAGCAATTTACGAACATTTACTTAGATAAATAATATAAATGACTACCCACCCATCCTACCCTATAATGGTTAGGACCTCCATGACACATAAGCAACTCTCAAGCCCAGGTTCCCATCGATTTTGACCATTTAAGGTCTCAAGGCGGGCGACTGTTCTGAGGAACAAGGAGGTGTCTACATCTGACCTGACACAATCAAGTCCAGACCGACTAAGCTAAATGACATCATCAACAATCAACCAGGTGCAAAAGCATTATCATAACCAACACATGTAACATAAAAATTCCATGGTGCAAGAAAATGTAAAGACTAAATCCATCCAGCAACGACATAAGTCAAGGCGCAAATATTATACTTGTTGAGTTTTAAGTCGCAACAAATCTACTTAACTTCCAGGAACGCGATTAAATCAATCATCAATTACAATACTCAACATCATAATAAAGGTAAGCACGTGATCTAGTTTCCGGCTAACATAATTCACTTATTGATCAGCGCACACAATTAATCATTCACAAGGATCATACAGTAATGTCATAGTCAGTGTGCTAGAAAACTTAGGCATAAACATTAAGAATCAAGATAGCCCATAGCACAAGCAATCTAACCACATATTCACCATCTTAAACCAAGGCGCAAGGGAAATCAATATTAACAATCAAGCCTCCACATAGATTAGTGGCGAAATAGAATCTAAGTAATAAAACGATCATATAATAACATATATAAGTGGCAAATAGAATCTAAGTAATACAACAATCTCGCATCAATAAATCTAAGTGGTGAAATAAAATATAAACATTATGCGATACATCATTCCATACCTTAAATTTTCATGCGCGCAAGAGATAACTGAGTTTAACCCATCATTCAAAATAAACTAATTAACTAAAAAAACTAAACATCTAAAACCATCATAAAAATCCATAAGCGCAAGAACCAACACCAAAAATCGCCATGTGATACATATAATAGGTGCACACAAACATCTAAATTCAACATGTCCTATTTATCATGATGGAATTGAGCGTGAGCATTCAATCAACGTTCATCTAAAACATATTCTTAATCAATCGACAAGTTTCCTTTTTAATTTACTTTAAGATCACTGGGTTGTTTTTCCAATATCCTATCACATCTAAGTTGTCACTTTATATTATCTTATATAATAGAGATAGAGAGAAGTATAACTACAATTTAAAAAATTTCATCCGTCTAATATATATTCAACTAATGACTTAATGAAATAACCTTATCATGACAACCTAGTTACATAACAATTTTGCTACTTCTTCTAGCATAATGTCTTTCATAAATTCTAACTCTACACCAAGCATTAAACAATCTATGAAATACACTATCAAGGATTAAAATGATTTAGTTGGTTGGGAAGATCCCCCAGGTTTAGAAGAAGGCACATAACATTTAGACCCCAAAGCCCAACACACAACCTTTAGGAGAGTTGTAGTATTGTAGGGAAGTATCTACTATCACTCATAACCAATAACTCATGCAAGTAAACATCCTTTAATAAATTAGTGAACAAATTTTTATTATTATTATAATCAATGTAAATATTAATAACTTAAAACAATCTCTTAAATAAATCAAGACAATGAAATATTTAACGTTGAGAGAAAACACATATTTTGGGCAGATTTGCCTCTAACTTCAATGTAATAAATTAAAACTCAAACAAGTTAAATAAATACCGAGGTAAACTTCAGGGACCCAAAATTTTTACTGCCCTGGAAAAGAGCTTTAAAAAAAAACTCAGAACAATCTTATAGATACCCATGCCATTTAAGGGGGTGGCAGATTCGTAGACACAATCTGGCGAATTTAATTACAACTGAATCCTTGCCAGCATACCCTGAGTGAAAGAAAACCACGCTGGTTTGCTAGTTATCTCCTGGAAGATAGCTGAGCATTGAAGGCGCTGGAATCGAACGTTGGGCATTAACTAAATGTCTGAGAGGAGGTAAAAATGTAGGGAAATATGAGGAGACAGATTGCCAAAAAAGAAAAGGATTATGGGGAGACGAATTGCCAAAAACACAGATAAATCTGAGGAAACAATTTGCCAAAAACATAAAGAAATCTGGGGAAACGATTTGCCAAAAATGTAGAGAATTTGAGGGAACGATTTGCCAAAAACACAGAGAAATCTGGGGAAACGATTTGCCAAAAACACAGATAAATATGGGGAAATGATTGCCAAAAAAGAAGAGAATTTGAGGTGCCATTCACTGAGTAAATAAAATAGTTAGATAGTTGGTAAGAGCATCCAAGTCATTGGGCGGATTGCATGCTGAGGTAATGGTCAAAACAAAAACACAGAGATATATTCGAATTGTTGAGACACCACTCGATGGCTGGGCGAATTGCATGTTGAGGTAATGGTGAAGATAAAAACACAGAGATATATTCAAATTGTTGAGGCACCATTCGATTTTTGGGTGAAGAGGAAAATTTTAGCCGAGTAAAGGAGGGACAATTTGTAGAGAACACCAGGTAAATCGTGGCCGAGAAAAAGAGGGTTGCACATGAATCTGGGCACAATTAATCTGAGGGAAAATCGAAGTAAAGATTTAAAAATAAAATGCAAGCCTTCACACAATCTTCTGGCAGAGTAAAAAATAAATAAAATAATGTAGGGAAACACATTTTGCAGTGCAACCAAGCAAAAACGCCAGGAAACCACTCAGGCACGGAGAGTAAGAAAAACCAAGGTGCAGCGATATAAAAAAAAATCCAAGGCGCAAGATCAAAATTTTCCAAGGTGCAGAGAACAATTAACCAAGGCGCGAAGATAGAAAGGAAAACCAATCCATCAAGATTAATCCCAGCTATCCACATCGGGCGATCTTGCCAACCATAACATATATTCAATGATTTGAACAACACATGAATCTATATACAATTTATAACTAAATTAAAACTACAAATTTAAAGGCGTACCGTAACCGTAGGTGAATGCTTCGAAGGGGTTGTCCCATGGTTGCGCTCCATCCAGTGCCTGCGTTCTAACCACTGAGACCTCACTGGTACCTCCCAGCCAATACTAGGGGTACTTTTCTCTTGCCTAAGCTCCCCGAGCCAAAAAGGGGCCATGCACACAACCAGAGAAAGCTAGCTCCCCGAGCCAAAAAGGGGCCATTCACACAACCAGAGAAATCTAGCTCCCAACTCACCTCGTAAGGTTGATCTACCACTCTCTATTCGAGCTAGGTATCCCAACTCCAATAAGAAAAATCAGTGAAGCGTAAAATTTGGCAGCATAACCTTACGCATACCATACATGATCCATTCCCCTCCTCTGCCATTTATTTTATAGAGTTTTATTAGTGACTAGTAGACAAAACACACAATAATTATTTTTATTAATTTTTTATTAGGAATATTCTCCCCCGTACAATTGTCACCCGATCCATTAGTTGCACTAGAAATCCATTTAATTAATTAAATTAATTTTCCAATTTCCCTCACCCACCTAAAAGCGTTCCTAAAAACGTTCCTCAATGTCCCTTTATTCCCTCACATTCCCTTAATGACTGACGTATTTCTTAAAGCTTAGTTGAGTTCGAAGTTGGATAGTTCTCTAGGCTAGATTTGTTGGTTGTGGAGCCTGATTATCTTCCTGATTCAGAGGTCCTTTCTTTTCAGCCGTGTTTATACCCCATGAAGTATTTACACCCCAGAAGTATGTACACTCTTCCACGCGGGGGAGTGCAGAGGGGGGGTACCCCCTCTACGGGGTACAGGGGGGCTATCCCCCCGGCTGGGGGGTCTGGGGGCAAGCGGGCCCCCAACGGGGGTTCAGGGTAGCATCCCCCGAAGCAAAAATTGCCTTGTAAAAGTATATTGTAATTTCATTGTAAATCTAGACCATTCATTATAAGGTCGCAGATCTAACAGTAGAGATTATGTTAGGGTTTTTTACCCTAGAAGGCAACCCTCTTTTATGAGGGAAATGTATTGCGTCTATGGATGGTGGTGAATATTGTATTCTGAGAGAGGAGACTATGAGAAAAAGAAGAGGAAGTTACAGTGGGTTTTGTTGTAGGTTGTATCCCTTCATTTGCTGGAT
>SNQJ01S0016998.1:228785-240107 GCA_010110895.2 Picea sitchensis
TTAAAAATATATTGAAAAGATTAAAAACCGCATTTATCTTTTGGGTTCAAAAATAAAAATAGCAAGAGAGAATTAAATAATAGAATTAAAGAGACTAGAAATTAAGGAGTAATTTAAGGAGTAATTTAAGGTGTAAATTAAGGAGTAAATTAAGGAGTAATTTAAGGAGTAAATTAAGGAGCGATTTTTGGGGGAGTGAGGGAATTGAGTCTTTTGATAATTAAAGAGAAATTAATTTTTGGAGAACCATAGGGATGAGCGACACTTGGACGGCAGAGAATGTTTTGAGGTTAGTCATTAAAAATTAATTAATTAATGAATTAAGAAAGAAGGTGGGTTTCAAATTCTATATAAGAAGGGGAAAGGAAGGAAGAAAGGGAGACGGTTAGCGTAACGTCACACTGCTGAATTGTGGCTTGACGGATTGCTTGTGAGGAGTTGGGTTTATCTCAGCTGTGTTGGAGTGGTAGCTCAGCCGTGGAGGCGAGCTGAGACGCTAGTCTATCTCTGGTTCTTGTGTGGCTTCTTTGCGGCTCGGGGGGCTAAGGGGGAAGCAGAGTACCCCTAGCGTTTGGCTGGGAGGTACCAGTGAGTCCTCTACGGTCGGGAGTGAGAGGATTATGGAGAGCGGGACGTGGAACGAAGCGCGGGACGTCAATCCGAAGGGAGGGGCGAAAAAGGCACAGGTACGCTTTTCATTGAATGGTAGAAGGAATGGTTTACCATGATGTTCTGAAATTTTCTGATATAGTTACTATAGTATTCTGGTATTCTGGTCTAGTATAGATATTTCGTTTTATCATGATGTTCTGAAAATTCTGATATTGGAAATTTAATATACACTGTGAGAACTTCTTGTTTGGTCATTGATCGTACCGTGGGTGTTCGTTACTGTTCTCGTGCGTTTTTGCAAATTGATTTTAGGCATTCTGCCACTGTCATCTTATGCGTTTAAGCAAATTGATTTTAGGCATTTTTCCTCTCTTATCTTGTGCATATTGCAAACCGATAGGGGGCGGATAACCTGCGTTTCAAATGTCTAAATGATCTGTGTTTTACTGAAAAATATCTGGGCGTTTTGATCTACGATTAAGGGTTTAATGGTCTGAATTTGTTGTCATGTGCATGCCGAAATTGTCTGCATTAGTCATCCCTGCATTTTGGAAATTAGTTTAAATGGTATTGTTATGTTAAATGATCAGGGAGGTTTAAAAATCGAATGGGCATTTGTATCCCTATATTGCAGCAATTTCGCTAAGGAAATGCCCTTGTGATTCTGTAACTTAGTTGGCATTTCGTTGATTACTGCGTGCCTGTAAAATCGTACTGCATTTCGTCTGATTATTGCCTTCCTGTAAATCGCATTGCATCTGTTTGATTATTGCATGCTTGTAAGTCGTTTTGTATATCGTTGATTATTGCGTGCATGTAAATGCGTAATGCATTTCGTTTTGATTGTTGTGTTCTGGTAAAATCGTGTGGCCCTTCGTTCTGGCAGTGCATTAACCCCTGGCAATGCGTTTTGATGGGCTTTAAGTAACTGCGTTTTAATGGTGCCTCTGCATGCGTTTTTTTATATATTACCGTACGAGTTTATTTCCTAAAGGTGTATGTTTTTCCCTTAGAAAATTTTGGCATTTTACTGTCTCTTACCTTCAGCTGAGGTTTTTGTCGGTTAAAAATGGGTTTAAGGAAAATATTACTTCGTCTGATCCGTTTCTGCATGCGATTTGGTCTTAAACTGGCCCGATCTGGAAGTGTTGATCGGAATTGACTGTTGCATGGTTGAAATAGTTCTGGCTGTTCGTTATGTCCCTTGTATGTTGAAGTCTGATGAAATTTGTACATGTTGTTAGGGTTTTTGACATCAGAGATGATTTGCCCCAGATCTTTAAATGTTAACTTAGTATTTTGTGATTTGAGGCAATTAGATATTTAAATGGCGTTGCAAAAGAATGGCCTGGAGCTATGGACCTACTTTAAAGGTTGTCTGCAACGGGCAATCTATTTATAATGGAAATGCATAACGTATAGAAGTGTGTCTAAGCTAAGGATATAGAAAATACATTCGAATATTGATCGGGGGTTCGGTTATCTGTAGACAGAAGCTAAACTCTATACAATGCTCTTAAATATTCATAAAATTATTTTTCTAGCATGCAGCTAAATATTTAAAGAATCTTCGCATGCAAAGATATGGTTAAAAGTGCTTGATCTGAGCCGAAGTTGTCGTACAATGGCGAATCCCTTCAGGAAATCAAAATGTTAGGATTTGGAGGCAAATTGTTTGCAAGAATGTGAAAAATGCATAAATGATGAGTGAATGGCAAGAACCTAGAAGCCTGTCTAATCGAGTAATGGCCCTGTCTACTCGAGTAATGGCCTGAACTGTTATAGGTTGTGGATCATGAAAAGTTCGTCATGTTCTTCCCAGAAGTGGTTCTAGTTATTGCAAATTGGTAGACAATGATAGATCAATAAGGTTTTAAAATATAGGAAACTAGAGATCTCAAGATGAGACTGATTAGTTGACCTGAAAGAAACTGCTGTTGAAAATATGTTAAGATTTAAATTCTAGAAGGATAGGGTAATAGCTTTTAGAGTTGGAATTCTGTACCTCCTTAATGCAGAGTATGGCTATGCATATTTTAATTTAATTATGCATGTTCAAGTTAGTTGGTGTTGTTATGAATCTTGGTATTGTTATGCATATCGGTATTTGATTTATTTGGAATCGTTATGCATGATTAATATTAGTATTGTTATGCATACTTTTATGCACATTTGGCATTGGTATTGTTATGCACATGGGTAATTGTTAGGCATGGCAAATTTTAAATTTTTAAGGCATATTTGGTATATATTTTATTGCAAGATTGGTATTGTTATAATCTAATCGTAAGGTGATACCGAAGCATTCATGTAATAGTGGTTAAATGATATCTTAAACTGTTAGTAAGGCATAAATGTATTGTTAGGAGATGTTGTTACAGTAACACGTAAGGGAAGGTCTTGATCAATGGTTATAAATTTGTAATTGCGATATATTGTTGAACCTTGTAATTGTATTGTTCATGCCATATCAATAATATGCAATGTTCAGAGTTGATATCATCGAAATTGTGATCATTGTCTGACTTAAAATATTATTGTAATTAGGCAAGTAATGGTATGGATTGTCTTATTGCCAGGATAGTGTAAACTTTTGTTATTAACAAACTTATATGGTGGAATGCCCTGGATTTACGTGCAAAAAAAAATAAAAATTTACTAGGAGTTAGTAAATGAGGGTGGATGCCCTTTTAATTAATGTTGAACTTGGGTGTTCGTTGTCGGAGTCCTCCTTGTCACGTGCCTTCCGTAAGGGGCGCAATTGTTCTTCTTATTTATGTTGTACTTGATTGTGGTCAGTGGGWTGCTTGGTMTGTTGTGTCGGTTGGGATGTAGACACCTCCATGCTCCTCAGAACAGTCGCCAGCCCTGAGACCTTAGATGGTTAAAATCGATGGGAACCTGGGCTTGAACGTTGATTACGTGTCTTGGAGGTCCTAACCTTGCAGGGTAGGACGGGCGGGAGGTCAGTCGTATTTAGTGGTCAGTTTTACTTTTGCCGCTAAATGTTTGCGTTGGGCACCTTGTGCCTATGGTCGTATATTGTTTGCAGTTACTCGTCGTGTGCCTTTAGTCGTCTTGTGATGAACATCGTTGTTGCGTCTTGTCGGTTGTCCAGGGCGTCTCACAGTTAGATGTGTTGTTACTTCTACACGCGCGCACACACTTAAAGAAAAAAAAAATTGCACATGTTACTAGAATGGTTGTCGTAACGAGTGAGGTTCGTTACATGAAGTCCTAGGTCCATTCAATATATTTAGAGGACTCTTGTAGACCTCCTTTATAATTTTATTTTCTTTTTAACTGATCTCATTTCCTCAAGACATAACATTAGGGGGGGAGTTATTTTTCATAGATTCACACTTGTTACAAAGCTCTCTCCTTGTTTGGAAGTTAAATTTTGGTGTCCTCTTCTCATTGGTTCAGAACCTAGTTCAACATCGATCATCACTCGAAGATTCCCTTTAGGTTAATAGTTCTTTAGACCATGATATTTGGAATAATTTAAGCATCCATGATGTTGTCAACACTTATCATGAATCAATAATCCTAACCAGTTATCTTGCAGATATTGAGGTCGACTTACACATCATGCTCAACATTAATTGCAACAACACTTTTCCTTCCCCCTAAAATCATTGGAAGCCAATGCTTCTATTGTTAGTAGGATTGACAAGGATTCTTAGATATTAACATACATTGATTTTATTTTTATCACAATACTATTTGTATTATGTGCAGATTGTTTGTTGTGGCAATGCCACTTGCTTTCCTATTCTCATGGCGAGTTGATATTTGTCTCCAACTAGATATATTATTATATTTAGTTGCTACTTATTAGGATCTTGTTGAGCATTCCTCTCCAATATTGTTGGTTTTGTTTTATTGATGTCAAAGATATTTAATCTCGTGTTTGGATTAATACAAAAGAAACCAAATATTTTTATTCTTAGTTTAATGTAGAACTCTATTCATTAGTGGTTTATTCCACATATACTATATAAGGGTTTTTTTCTCTATCATGGCTCTACCAAAATATTTTATTTATAGCTTTGAGAACCACTACTCTTTCTATCCATCATAATTTCCATTAAATGTATGATGAGATGATGAATTATGGTGGGTGAGTGGCGATGAGAGGTTATGCAAGGCCAAAAATTCCACATCCCCATCATCTAGGTTTGTCCCCAAGAACTTAAATTATGCATGGAACATCTATGTTTATTTAGATAGGATCAAATTGGTTTTGGGGCCTTTTCTGTGTGAGTTGAGAAAATATTAGAGGGATGTCCCATGCAACTCATGGTAATGGTCTTGTGATGAGTGGATCTTTCTTGGTAGCCAATAAATAGATGGAATAGCCTACAAATGACTATATTTATGTGATTTACATATAATCTGTGATGCTCCCATCTATGCTCACTCAAATATCATAGAGGAGTGAAATTAAGGTGATAACACACAATATATGGTGGATTTGATGGTCATGCTTTTGTTTCTTTAGGTTATGATATTTTGGGACCTACAGAAGACACAATAATTGTTGATACTCTGATTATATAAAAACAAATGGGGAAATAAAAGTGTGTTAAACACTTATAAACTTGTGTGTATATTTTCACAATTAATCATAATGTATGAGCTTGATATTTATGGAAAACACTATGTCATAAGTTTTGAAACGTCCAACGTTTCGAGTGGAGACTCCATTGACATAGTGTTTTCCAAAAATATCAAGCTCATACTTATAACATTTTCTATTCTAAGAATTTACTTGATTACCTTTTTCGTTTTGTTTTTGTATTAACCTTTTCATGTTCACACATCAATTATAATGTAGTTATGTATTTGTGATGTGCACATAGTATTAACCACCTTGAATTTTTTACCTTGTTAGTGTTGGTGTGGGTATACTTATGTGTTAATTGGTGTTTCAATGGTTGATGGTTAATGTGATCATGATGCAATCCATAGGCATTGAAACTAAGTCTTGACCTTGCCAAGATAACATATGTTGCATGGTGTGTTTAAATTATTGGAAAGACTAACATAAATAGGGATTATTCACCATGATTGTAAGGATGCATCATTGGGATTTGGTTGTTATTATTTTGGATGGAAGTGGACGCCTATCTATTATTGTATTGATCAATCATTACAAATACATTACAACATTTGAACTGCATGGGGAGTAGATTTGTGTCAATGTGGTCAATCCCAACCCTTTGTTTTGATTTGATAGTGAGCTTAGTCAAGGTAGTATCATATTTCCCTAGTCACTCCTCTCATCAACATTTTTTCTTGGTATTTTTTGTTGTTTTTTAATCTAAGTTTGGTCTCTACAACTCTTGGTATTTTTTTGTTGTTGTTGTTGTTTTTTTTTATCTTAGTTTGGTATCTACAACTCCTATTGAATCCACTCATCAACCATTGTATTCATTGCTTAGGTAACTAGTTATGAGAACCATTATAGCCCATTTGGCTTGTTGATGAAAGAACTAAACTCTAACATTAGAACATATTTCATTAAATGTGAAATTAAACTATGGATCTAGAATTTAGACCTTCAATGTGATTGGGGTTTTTCATTATGAGAGAGTATATTTTTGTTCCATTTATTATTCTAAATGTATAGATTAACCATTTCTTATTAATTAAAAATATTATCGTTATGTTATACATAATATCAAATATAAATAAAGTTAAATGAAATATTAGCTAAAACACGACTTTCTTACATATTTTCTAATATGACAATTATTTAATCAATTATACATGAGATCCTAACAGTTGTATATTATTGTTGTTGTTTTTATTGAGGAAAAAAAATACACTTATATCTAAATTGAATTGGAATTAAAGCTATATAATATAATATTTTATTTGGGATTTGAGCCTTAAACATAGTAACATAACTATTGTAATAGATGTGCTATGTTGTTTCTATATCTTTTGGTCATTTATTTTAACAACATTATTATTTCCTAATTTGAGATCAATGTTTCCTCTTAAAGTATACTNGTTTTTCATTATGAGAGAGTATATTTTTGTTCCATTTATTATTCTAAATGTATAGATTAACCATTTCTTATTAATTAAAAATATTATCGTTATGTTATACATAATATCAAATATAAATAAAGTTAAATGAAATATTAGCTAAAACACGACTTTCTTACATATTTTCTAATATGACAATTATTTAATCAATTATACATGAGATCCTAACAGTTGTATATTATTGTTGTTGTTTTTATTGAGGAAAAAAAATACACTTATATCTAAATTGAATTGGAATTAAAGCTATATAATATAATATTTTATTTGGGATTTGAGCCTTAAACATAGTAACATAACTATTGTAATAGATGTGCTATGTTGTTTCTATATCTTTTGGTCATTTATTTTAACAACATTATTATTTCCTAATTTGAGATCAATGTTTCCTCTTAAAGTATACTATTGTATCCTTGATCCTATAAATTGTCATATTATTTGTGTCTTTGTGATTATTGTTTGGTATACTTATCATTTACAAACTAGAAATATTCAGAATTTAAGTATACTATTGTATCCTTAATCCTATAAATTGACATATTATTTTTGTCTTTGCGATTATTTTTTAGTATACTTATCATTTACAAATTAGAAATATTTAGAACTTTTTTTTAGCAGAATTTTTTTTCTCAATTATATTAGAAAATATAATATGCTCTCTTTGAGTGAGTACATCAATGGAATGGAATTGAAACTGTCCAAGTGTTTCTTTCTCCAAAAGTTGGGAGTCCAATTCGATGGAGAGAGAGATGTATTTACACGAAAAAAGTGAAAAAAGATAGTTGTCTCAAAAGCAAGAGAAAGTGTTGAAGCAAAAGGAATGGCACAGTGGCTACATCAGAAAATGTTGATGAAAATGGTAATTTCTGAAGCTGCTTGCAGAGTCCAATAAGAAGAAAGAACTTAGAATATGTTGAAAACATGGGAGGGGCTCTCATTGTCATTCAGCCAAAGGTTGTATGTGATCAGGCCTAAGCGCAATCTTGGAGAGAAGATCAACGTCTCTGTTGAATTCTCAAGAAGTGTGAGAAAAGTTGAGCTCCTTGAAAAGTTTTTGTAGAATTATGATGCAGTTCATCCAGACTAGTAAATTAATCGATTGGAGATTTCCTCTGTAGTTCAACCAATCTATAATGACACTCAAATCGCTAATGAGATGGAGATATTCAATATTTAGTCTTGTGGCCAGGTATAATGTAGCCCAGGCACCTAGGAGTTCTGCCCTTCTATTAGTGCCTGGGCCGCAACTAAAAGTCCATCTATAAATTGTGGTTGAGTTTATTTTAATCAGACCACTTGGTCCAGTCAAAAGACCATTACCTTGAGCTGCCCCATCAAACCACCCCCTAGGATGATCATCATCTATGTGGGGTTTTCTTAAGAGCTTTGTGGATATCTCTCCACAGTTGATGAAGGCTAAGTGTTTTATAGACCACAACGTTGACTGAAGGAGAAGTGTCTTCAAATATCTTGATATTCTGGGCCAGCCAAATGTGTCAGATGACCAGAGGTGGAAAAAATTTATGTGTGTGCTCTCTGGAAAGCCAATGTGTGAAGCAGTCTGATAAAGAATTCCCATACCAGTCGGAAGTAGTGTTGAGATCAGTTGTAATCTTGCTCCAAACTTGTTGAGTGAAGTAGCAATGAATGAAGAGGTGGGGAACCGATTATGCATCCCTATTACACAGCTGGCAGACGTTGGGGCCCATCCAACCCTTCTTTAGTAAATTATCCCAGGTAGAGATTTTATTTTCGTTTGCAAGACAAATGTGGATTTTGATCTTGAGCGGAATTTTCCAGTTCCAGATTCTTTTGCGTCAGCCCTGGATATGAAGTTGTGGTGTTGCGTTGGTTATGGCCGAATATAAGTTTTTGACTCTGGTGTGGCCCGAGTTGTTGCCGCCTGCCCACATCAAATGATCTTCGGAATTTTGGAGCTGTATGCCTGCGCGGGATAGTTTCCTACAGAAATTGTCCCATTCCTCTTCCTGTGCTGCGTCTAGATGTAACTCACGGCCCAATTTCCAGCCAATGAAATTGTGTCCCTGCTCTTTGTATTGTGCCGTTTGAGAGAGGTAATTGATGCTGACTCGATTTAATTGTTGGATTAAGGAAATTGACATATGTGGAGATGATTCGATTCCATTAATGCGGTCCATACTCAAGTCGATGGATTGACCAGAGCCAGGGTTCCAGCAGGTCCATTTGTTTATCCAATGTACCGATTTTGTGAGCTTCCTCCATGTGTGTGAGGCCGTCCTAGGAAGAGTGTGCGGTGTGTGAAGCCAGGTGGCCACTGAGGTATGAGAAAGATATTTTTCCTTAATTACCTTGCTTGAGATGTCGTTTGTAGTGAGCACTCACAAAAGAGAGTTGGCAGCTAGGGCTGAGTTGAAAGTAAAAATATTTCCGATCCCCCATCTGCCCTATGCCTTTGGTCTTGCCAAAGATTCCCAATTGAAGTGATTCATCTTGTATGGTTCTTTATGTCCAGTCCATAGAAAATTATAAGTGAGTTTACGAAGTTTGTCTAGGATCAATGGGGGGATGGCTGCCAGTGTCATCCAATAGACTAGTTGTCCTTCAAGTGTGCATTTAATCAGAGTGTAGTGGCCTCCCAATGAGAGTCATTTATTACACCAATGCCCCAATTTGTTTGTTACTTTGGTGACCAGTCAATCCTAATCTGAATTTTTATAAAGATCTGCTTTGATGAAGTAACCCAAGTACTGTAATCCTATAGAGAGGTGGATGAAGGAGTGCGAGAAAATGTCCTTGAGGAGATCCAATTCTTATTCTTGCAGATTGGCATGATGAAAGGTCGATTTTGACCAGTTGATTTGTAAACCTGTGGCTGAACAAAAAATCTTCAAGAGAGAGTATCAATTTCCTTCCATTCTAGATGACTACCATTTGACATTATGAGGATATCGTCGGTGAAAAGGAGGTGGAGGATCTTTACCAGTCTCGAGACCTTGATCCCGGTGATCTTGCCTTGAGACTGAATTTTTTTGAGGAGGAGGCTTAAGCCTTCCATGAACAGAATAAAGAGTAGCGGTGACAGAGGACAACCCTGCCTCAGGCATCTGCCACTGTTGAAAAAAAGAGATGGTTCACCATTTATCAGCACAACAAAATTTGAACTTATAATGCAGCTCATAATCCAAGAGATAGTGGAGTGGCTAAACCCATTTGTATGAGATCGAGCCTAATAAAATCCCAGTCTATACAATCAAAATCTTTTTGAGGTCTAGTTGAGGATGAGGGCACGAGATCTTTTTTGTTTGATACTGTGCAGACATTCTTGTGTTGTTCCTATTGCATCAAGAATTTGATGACCCTTCAAAACACCAAGTTGTCCACAAGAGAGAGTTCGTGAGAGGATGGGTTTGATTCTGAGAGCAATGATTTTTGAGATAAGCTTGTAGCAGAGATTGCAAAGGGAAATCAATCTATAATCTCCAAAGGTGGTCGAGTGATTTTTTTTTGGAATAAGCATCAAGAAAGTGGAGTTTATGGCTCTGGAGATTTTGTCATGCAATCTAGAATCTTCCACTAAATCAAGAAGTTCTGGTCCCAACAGGTCAAAAAAATAGAGGTAAAACTCGATTGTCCAACCGTCTGGACCCGGGATTTTATCCTTTGAAATTTTTTTGAGTGTAGCCAAAACTTCCTAAAGTGTACAAGGTTTTTCCAGGAGTGAAGATTCCTCGGTTGTGACTGTATACAGGAAGAGATTGGCAACCAATACCTATGAAGGATAGTCAGCTTGTGTTCTTGACTCATAGAAAGATTTGAAAAAGGTAGATGCCGCATATTTGATCTCTTGTTGGTCTGTAATGATAGTGCCATTATCATTTGTAATGTCCCAAATGTGCTTCTTATTTCTTGAGTCATTGGCAAAACGATGGAAGTATTTGTTATTCAGATCACCACATTTAACCCAGGTAGCTCTACTGCACTGCCTCCAAAGGGCTTCATCGGCCAGAAGGATTTTGTTTCTTTCTGCTTCAAGATGTTTGATATGCTTGTGTAAGTCCCCATCCTACCCAGGAAGTGAGTCAAGGAGGTGTAGATCGGTTAGACTTTGTCCCAGCTCATGGAGAATAAGAATCAAGCGTTTTTTGTGTAGAGCGACCCATCTTTTTATAACAGATTTAAGGTTCTTCAATTTTCTCATGAAGCGATGTTGGATACCCAAATGGTGTTGGGGATCAGGGTCAGTCCAGGAAACTTTTACTACAGCAGAAAAATCGGCTTCTGATAGCCAATGCGAATTGAATTTTAAAGGGTGACGGATCCGCTCATGTAGAGTTCCAAATTGCAAAATACTAGCGAGTGGTATGAGAATAAGGGGGTGTCTACCCAAGATCTAAATCTCTCGGTAGTTGTGGCCAGGTTCTCGGAGAAGTAGAAGCGGCCTAGATGCTTTTGGATGGAGTTGTGACCAGCTCTGCCATTGCGCCATGTTGGAGAAATAGCAGTCGGAGTGCATTCAATCAATCCATGAGATTGAAAGAGTGTGTTGAAATAGAATGCCAATGAATCTTGTATTGCAGTAGCACCTCAAATTTCGTCGGAAGCCCCTATATGCTTAAATAATAAGAGTCAAGGGAGCTCTAACTGGGTAGTTCATAAGGCACAATACTTGCT
>SNQJ01S0016998.1:240844-256363 GCA_010110895.2 Picea sitchensis
GGGAGCTCTAACTGGGTAGTTCATAAGGCACAATACTTGCTAAAGTTTTGCAAATGGGGTAGCAAGCTAAGTGGGCTTGATTGTGGGGAAAACTCCACAGTTAAGTGCGCTTGAGCCAGAGGCGTCTTGGGATGGGTGACCACCTGGGAAGTCCTGGTTACCGGGTGCAAGCCCCCCATAAGTGATGATTGATGCTATGCGATTCATTTCATTGGCTTTAATCCCATTTCTTCACCCCTGTGAGCATCAGCCGATGCAATGAGTGCTAAGTGGACTATTCAAATCATGAGAATTATTGGTCAGTTGCGACTAATACTCATGAATATGGGTCATAGATTAATGACTTACACTATACAGTTAATCCCAAAAATAATATCTAAGGATTAGGTTCTGAAGATCTAAGATGTCGTTGGACTCCACTTTGTCCCAGAAGAATTTCATGTTTTGGCAGGGGGCATACATATTGAGTAGATTGATTTTTTTATTGTTCCATCTGCAAGTGCTCGATAACATAAGTCCACCACAACACAGGTAAAGATGTAAGTCAAATTTTGTTGCATCCCAAGTCGCAACTAGACCACCAGAGTTCCCCAGATAATTAACAGAACAAGTGTGCCAGTTGGGCTGAAACTTTTTAAGAAAATATCTAGCTAGTTGCCCATCAACCAGTGTTTCCTAAAGAAAAACAATATTAAGAGAGGTCCTAGAGAGGAGTCTTCTGAAGGTGGAGGATTTTAGGGGTCCCCCCACCCCTTTGATGTTGAGGGAGAGAAGGATCATTATTTGGACCTTGCTATGGCTTTCATGCCTCTAAGTCCCCCAATGTCAGTATTTTGTGTTGAAGAAAAAATCGAAGTAGTTGTAGATGATCCTTCTCTGCAGCGGGTACTTTTGGTTTTGATCGATGAGTGAATGTATCCAGTTCCTCTTGACCAAGTATGTTCCAGACCCTAATCTTGTTCCAGGATATTTCTTTGTCTCGATGGGCCAACTTCACCATGTGGCCAATGGATCGAGATGCCTTGGTAGATGGGTAAGGGTGTGGGAGTATGGATTTTGTTTAGTGTTGGGAGGAGAGAGTCCAGGACGTTGTTAAGGGTCAAGCCATCTGGCTGGGTTTCAGAGGTCCCCGAGAGTAGGTGTGATGACCCTAGCTCATGTGTAGGAGATGTGCGGCTAAGCGGATCCGAGAGTATAGGAGAGGAAGGTTCTGATGAAGTACTACCACTGGTAAGGGAATAGTGAGGGGTTGAGGGTTGTGGATCATGGGTTGCAACAGGTGTGCGGGTAGGGAGAGGATATGTATAGATGCAAGGCGAGGGTCGCAAAGTGGTAGGGGAGTGTGTCGACAGAGAAACCAAGGATTCAACTGGTTGAGGAGAGTGGGATATAGTGGTAGATAGATGGGTACGGGGAGACGACTGTATGTTCAGTGGTTCAGACAAAAGAGTGGCTATAGGCAGTGAGGGGGGAAGACTCAAAGCCAATGGGGTGGTGTCCCAGAAGTCCGAGGTAGAGATAAAGGGGCAGCCAACAAAGTAGCATTCAAAAGTTATATTTCCCGGTTAGACGAAGAATGGAAAAGTGATGGACAGATGGTTTTTAGTTTCCCTGTAGTCGAGCTATGATCAGCTGGAGCATCCGAATAAAGAAGATTATGATAAGTAGAATAAGTGTTCGCTACTGGGGAGTCCACACTGGAGGCGAGTTTGAGCATTTCTTCCTCTGTTTGTTCTTCTTTAAATCATCCTAGACAGTTGCTTCTGAGGTGGCCTGTTTTTTTGCAGATGGATCATCTGAATAGTATGCCAAGGTAATCCAAGTTCTGGTGATAGATCTTTCCTCTCCACTCAATGTCGAGACATTCAAGTAGACCATCATGAATATCAATCTCGACCATGACTCTAGCCAGGTTTTTGTCATATCCTGTGAGTGATTGAGGATCCACACAGATGTAATGACCTAATGTTGCCTATGGCCTTAAAAGCGTTTTGGCTCCAAAGATGAAGTGGTAGGCCTGGGAGGAGGACCGAGAGGTGTCTATGCCAAAAATAGTCCTGCAAAGGATCAAAACTGAAATGCCAACGTTTTAGCATGAGGCTGCCACCTTCTATAGTCCAGAGTCGGTCCAGTATCATCGAAGAGTCTTATGTGGTATTGAATCTGAAGAAAATCCAACCATGAGTCAGATATTTGATTCTAGGGACGTAACTCAGAAGTGGCTTCAAAGTATTGTGTATCCATTCAGATAGGTCAGAGTTGTAGATGTTTTTGTATGAGAATCTGCCAACTAAGGCACATAGACTAAGAGTGACTGAGTCTTCTAGACCAATGTCCTGCCCAAGGACCATTTTCCTCTTGGATTGTTTTGTGTTCCAGGGTTTTGGTTGGGTTTTATGGATGTCTTTTTGTGGAGGTCCAGTCGAACAGGAAGAACGATAAGTTGTGGTTCTTTGTTGTTCAGGGTATGGCTTATCTCCACTGTAGTTAGATGTGTTGGGGGAAAAGTGGGACTAGGGGGATTAAGAAGGGTATTGGCTATGGTGGGAGCTTGATGGCAGATCAAGGAGGGTGTCTAGGTAGTCAGGAAACCGGTGACTATTGGATGTGAGCAGGTTTGGGTCTGTGAGGGAAGGTAGGGGAAAGTGGAAGGTGGTGGTGGGCTCAACAGTGAAGCAGTTAGGTTTGAAGTGGGGCGAGATTTTGAGTAAACAAGTTTTGTAATCTCATCTGTGGAAGTGAAGAGGCCCTCACTGTTCCAGAGGGCATCCTCAGCTGCACTCATAAGTGCACTGACATCCTTCTCCATCGATGGGTGATTCAAGGTCTAGGTAAGCTAAGTTGTCGTTAAGTGAAGGATGGCAATAGTGGAGAAGTTTCTAATTGAAAGAGAGGGAATTCAAGGAGTCAAGGATCTCAAAGTGATGGTTGGTAAGTGAAGCACCATAATCCCCCATAAGTTGAGTTGTAGAGAGGAACAACATTCGTAAGGCAGCTAGATGGTCATGGATTTTTTGAGAACAAGGAAATCCATGGAAGGCCGGCAAGGAGAAGTCAAGGTTTTACATAAACACATTGTTCAGTCAAAGTTGATAAAGAGATTAAAAAACAGGTGTGGATGGTCTGTTCCCAGTTCTGGTTTCATACATGGCCTCCATCTCCATGCTCAAAGTCTAAGTGCAGGTGTGGATGGTCTGTTCCAGGTTCTTCTTTTTCAAATATTCAAAACTTATGGTGGATCTTTTTATAATGTGGTATGCTCTCCTTCATTTTAAGGTATACTATGGATTAACACTTATGCTAGCTATACCTTATTCTTGAACCTTCCATGTGAGTGGATATAATATCATAACATAACAATCAAATAGAAAAAGTGGTAAGAAATAATTCAACGAGTTCCATTAAAGTTAAATTCAAACCTTCTTTGGTTCATGCATATGAGAAAATAATTTATTATTGAGAATATAAGTGGTAAGAAAGAATTACATAAGTACCATTAAAATTAATTTAAATCGTCTTGTTTTGTTCATGTATATGAGTAAATAACTTAGTATTCAAATCATTGACTAAGATATATAAGTAAATAACTTAGTATTCAAATCATTGACTAAGATATGAGGATACATGACATTTTCTTTTTTATGGCAATCTTTGTTGTTTTACTAATGTTTTACTAACATATTATGTAAACTAACCAAACATAACCAAGTTTACGATTCACACATCAAACTATAAGTATGTAAATACTCATTTAGTGATCAAATAACCATATACAAAAGAAAGAGGCTTATACAATATCAACTTAAGTAGTGCCCCAAATTTGGACAACTATTTAAGGTCAACCACTAAATAGATGGAGGGTAAGATGACTCACATATCCAAAATGTATTGAGTACTATGATTTTCCAGATGGTATATACATTATAAAACTTAATTACATTAAATAGATAAAATTTGAAAATTAAATGTGTTCACCTCCAAAGGTTAGGATGGGGTTTTCATGGACTAGAAAGAAAATAAAATATCTAGGAAGAAGAATTAGGAGAAATTGTAGTTATTAATTAGTGAAGTTAAGCCTTAATTGTATTAATGAAGTGAGGATACTATAAGTAAATAATAGAGGGGAAAAACATAGGAATGGAGAGGAATATAGAACTCTAGGATTTACAAAGACTTGCAGGCATAATAAGTTTTTGTTGAAACCTTCCTTCATCACTAAAAATGACATTTATATCTACTAGAATCAGTGGAGATACTTTACGATAAATCTTAATTGGAATTTTGTGGCTAAGTTTCATCCAAATTTCCAAATGTAGACATAATATGATAAATCCAAATTTCAATAAATTCCATTTGTGGGCCCACAACAATTTCCTCTTTAATAGTGATCCTATTCACTTGATGTTCTAGACCATGTAGTGTGATGGTGAGATCTCCAAATGTGGAATTATGTTCAAAATGATCTATCTTGAAATAATGATCCATATCCTAACCTCTTCTAATGAATCTTTCTTTAGACCTTCAAACTTAATAGTAAAGGTATTTTTAATTTCTACTACCTTAATGTCAAAGGTCTCTTTAGTTATCATGTAAATCATTAATTGATGAAGGTTCTTTCAAACACCTTGTCATCCTTTTGGTATTGAAGAGCATGTGAGATATTTGTTTCTCAATGTTGTCATAGTATTTAACTAGTAACTTTGGGAGTATTCTCGTCTTGTAAATCTTCTGATTTGGAGAAATCTTTGATTTGATGGAAAATTATCATTCATTCTTTGAGTAGGTACTATGGTTTTGAGTTCATTCATTCTTTGAGTAGGTACTATGGTTTTGAGTTTGTCCATGGACACTTTTGGCATAATTTTCATTGAAAAAACTATCTTTTTTGTATTTCAAAATGTAATTTTTTATCCAATGTAATAATCTTGCACCCTAGAGCAAGAGCCATATGGCCAATATGCCAAATATTAAAAAGAAATTTTGATCTATCTTAAAAATTAACAACCACACTTTTCCTTACTACTAGGATTAATTTATTAGTATCTTCCACATTGGCTATTCTCTCAATGCATCTTCTTGGTCAATTGGAGATTGTATAGATAATGGTTCAACCAACAAGCATTGAGGATTTATGATTTTCTTAAAATTGATCAACTTTTGTTGCAAGCCTTCTATCTTCCTCTATTTATCATCCATGTAATTTCTATTCCTAGTAGTTTCATGCATTATGGAAGTTCCATGATATGTGTTCAAGTGTTTTAGATCAAGTTCGGTGTTTACTTCCTCTATCATGTTCTCTCCCTTTAATTTTACTCTAGAAATTGTTAGCTTATTTTTATTCTCGTCATAATTTACATTTAGTAGAGTAACCAATTCAACATGAAATGTTTCAAGAGATAGAACTACAACACTATTATCCTCATTTTGTTATTTAATTTCTTATAATAACCATAAGACATGGAGGCATCTTAGTCAAATCTAGGTTTTCTTGGCTTTCTACAAATGCATCCACTGCCTTACCTTTGTCTACAATGCTACCTAGACATTTATTAATTTTTCTAGCATTGGGCATCTTATTCTTGAAAGAATTTCTTACTACATGATCATTAGTCCATTTAGTGTTATTATGGTCTTCACCTCGATCACCATTAATAGAACTATTATGCGTACATGTGGAACTACTTCTAGTATATAAAACATTGACCTTTTTTTTATCTTCAACCTTCTCACACTATAAGGAGAACACCTTCTCGTAGAGGATTTTGTGGAGGTTTTTAGTGGTACAATATTTGGAAAATTTAAAAAAAAAAACCTTTGCTATTTGAAGTAGAGGTTTTAACGGATGTTCCATATAACTAAAACAAATTGGATGGGTGTAGGTTGTAGTGGAGGTTTTTTTATCGATGCTTTTATTGTCAAAATGCATCAGTGCTCTCTTAACCAACCTACCCCAGTGCATTCATATAAGACAAATGCATCAGTGTGTGTATAATTATTATGCATTGGTTTCTCTTTTTTTTGTTGTATGGAGAGCACCAATGCTCTTATAATTTCTACACATTGGCTCCACATTGTTTGTGTATGAAGCACCAGTTCTTTTTAGTTTTTGTACACCCCGGTGCATTTAAGTTATAGTGCACTCCGATGTGTTTAAGTTATCCTACATACCAGTGCATTTAAGATAGTGTGTGCCCTGGTGCTTGTATAATTTACATACCAATGCATGTATGATCATGTGCACTGAAAGATAGTGAAATTTTGAATATTCGAGGTGAGATGTTAGTGCCATTATTTTTGCTTAGCATTGGTGCGTATATTCTACTTAAATCACCAGTGCATACATTATATTTAGAGCCCTGGTGTGTATAATAAAATTAAATAACTAGTGCGTACATTATATTTATATCCCCAGTGCATATTTTCAACATGGGCGCTGTAAAATTTTGAAACAATAAATTTTGTTTTACGTTATGTCGTTTACAAAAAAATATTTTTTGTCAATAGTTCACACCTCTGTGTTGTTATAATTAATGGGAACCGATTCATATGGAACCTCAAAATTCACCAGTTTCTATATTATGGCACACACTGTCTAGTGAGTTCATAACAATACAGTGCATTGATATGTATATATTTTAATTAATTGTTTTTTAATAAATTTTCAATTAATCATCTCAAAATAAAATATTTTTTTATAATAATATTGTTTTATATTTTTGTTATTGCATGTTGATATAACGATTGAACTAATGCATTATCCAATGGATTACAACTTTTTTTTGTAACAATGTAAATCATCCACATATTGATTACTGAGCAATGCAACATTTTACAACATTTGACAATGCAATAAAATAAGAAACCCATTTTATTATATATGAATAAGAGACCCATTGCCATACAAAATTGGACAATGTAAAGGTTCATAATAATCAAATTGCAACAAATAGATAATTGTTACACTTATTGGTAACTTTTTGTCATGCAATTAAGACAATATGTTAAGTACATTAAACAAAATTTGTAGTATACATAGGGGAGGTAATATGGGGTACCTAGGGAGGTACCCAATGGGAATGTGGTTATGTATTATTAATGGAGGCCATTCAATGTAAGGTGGACTAGGTCCACTATGGTAGTTAGATATAATAAATAGGCTCTCTAGAGAAGGGATCTCTAGAAAGACTATTTATTATATCTAACTACCATAGTGGACCTTATTTAATAATATAGTGGACCTAGTCCACCTTAAATTGAATGACCTCCATTAATAATACATAACCACATTCCCATTGGGTACCTCCCTAGGTACCCCATATTACCTCCCTAGGTATACTACATTCCATCCCCCTTCACATGTTTCATCCAAGAAACATGGTAAGAAACCGTACAATATGATCGACTAAGAAATGTAGCCAACCGATATCAAGTACAACCATCCATCCATCCTAATTGAAGAGGAACATGATGTCCAACTACTTCCTTGCCACCCCAATCTTGATCCGCACTATGTCGGTGTTTCCATGGGACTGGTTCTCTATCTTGATGTCTTCCTATAGTGCGAGTAGGCCTCCATGCACCTATGGATTGGTTTCCTTTCTCGTTCCCTGCTGGTGCATAATTTTGTTGATGATCATGCCCTTGTCTTGATGATTGTTGTTTCTCTATATGATGTGGATGATGATATACAACAACTATAGGAATCAATTCTTTTTTCTTCAAATATGAAACATTATGCCTTTGAGTCAATGACCTCCTTAGCTTCTTTATTGTGTCCTTCCTGTTGCTTTGCTTCATCTCCTTCTGTAGACTATACCTCTGATTCAATTTCAGATTCTACAATAACTTATTTGCTTGCATCCATGGGTCATTCTTTCGTACTAAGAGGTAAATCTTGCAATGTGATTTTTTTTTTCTTGTACTACAACTTCAAAAACTTCTTTTGCACATTAATATTAACTGTACCAATTGAGTTCATCCAATTATATCCCAAAACAATATCCACATCATCCATATCTATAACATAAAAATCTGAATGTAATACATACTTATCCATACTGAGCTTCAAATATTTAAAAATTTGAACTTTTTATCCCTCAACCTTTTTTCCTTTGGATATTCGTTGCAGGAACTTGAAATATATTAACCAACTGAACATTGATAATTTTTTGTTGGCAACTCGGGTTAATAGAAACAATTCCATTTTCTTTATGAATACAATCATGAACGTGTAATATAGATTTTCCACATGAAAATAAATCCTTGGTTTTCTCTTTAGCACCTTTTTGAACATGAGACTATCTTTCTAAAATTTATTTTTCCATTTCTTCATCATAAATTCCCACTAGCTTGTCATGCTCTAATGATTGCCACCATGTTCCAACGTCTTGTGTGAAACTATAGTGTATACATGATTTCCACTTCACTTTCCATAATAACTTTTGGTACTTTATGAATTCTTCAATACTAGGGCCATCATCTTTTCCATTAAAAATCATGTCTTTATTTAAAGAAATCTTCAACAAAATGAGGGTTTTAACATAACTTACGATGCAAATCAAGCGGTTTTTTCGGGAATAAACCCTGAAAATTTGTCGAATTTAAAATGTTGATAACTTTACTTTCCGGACTCCATTTCAGTTGATTTTTATTTTGAAATTGGGTTATTTTCTGAGAGGAATGCAAATATCTAATTTTTTTCTACAAATTTGGAGAAAATATTTTCAAAACTAATTCTGAAGTGCGTTGCCGCCTTTTTTCCCTTAAAAAAATATGTAAAAAGAACAAAACATTTCTTCCCTTCTTTGGCCAAGGAAAGTGCATTGATGCCAATTGTTAAGTACTTGAATAGATCTGCAAATATATCTTAAAACAAACCCTTAATATCAACAACAATACACCAAACCATTCACTAAATATTGAACACAAGAAATAGATAAAACCCTTGAGGTAGGGTAACACCATATATTATTCCTTATGGAAGGAATGCACTCCTCAAGCAATACTTGTTTGTTACAATAAAAATATTCTTCACCATGCTCCAATATATTGCTTACACTTCTTTATATAACATTTTCTGTCTTCTAGGAACATTCTAGAGAAGGAATCTTCTAAAAATCCTATGTATTATATCTAACTACCATAGTGGGCCTTATTTAATAATATAGTGGACCTAGTCCACCTTACATTGAATGAACTTAACTAATAATATTACTCCTTAGGTATATGTTGATGAAAAAAAAATGACCATGTTCAACATCATAGGGAGATCACCTGGCCAGGGCCCCAATTAATCCCTTATCCATTTGGGATGGTGATTTCGACTGGTTAAAGGTCCAGTTACCTTTATCTAAAACTAACTTAAGCTAATTACTAATCTAATCTATACATACAAAGATATGTACATGGCCTTGTATCTGCTAAAGTATTTCGATACTTGCTTTTATCAATAGACAAAAGAGAAGGAATTACCTTCTCGCATTTGGCTTGGAAGGAAGTAATTCTTATGCTGACACAAGGGCTCAACTAAGCCACAGATGAAATTGCTCCTGCGTGAGGAGACTTCAACAAAATTCAATAAATTAATCTAATTCTAAATATAAATGTAAATACAATGTGAAAAGTAAAGGAAACTAATATAACTTGATACTCAAGAGATAGCTCTCAAATACCAGGTGCAAGGATTTAAATATAGTGGAGATTAAATATGCTTTTATGATGAATGTCAAGTTGTTGAATCAATTCAAATAGTTAACATTATGATTGTTATAGATTCTTTGTTTGGAGATTTAAAACAATAAAAGATGGGCCATTAAAATGAAAAAATAGTTCATACAGTTCAATGACCATTAAATCTATTTCAAATGACAAATTTCTAAGTAAATAGTTACTAAGAAATTGGATTGAAGCACAAGAGAAGATTAGAAATAAATAAACAAAATATATAATACCATTAGATCAAATAGCTGATCTAATAGACAATCATTCTTATATCAAACACCAATGCAAAATATAAAATAATTGGCACAAATTTTCCATTAAAAGAGTAAAATTTGCATTAACAAATAAAAGTATTTGAATACAAATAATAAACCTAATTTCATTCCTCTGTTTTGCAAATAGATCTTCAACAATCCTTTCAAAATCATGAGCTTTTTTGTTGAAGAAAAAGAGCTGCAATAGTGCAAACCCCGTCTCAAATACAAAGATTGAATCTTGAAAAGAAAACCCCCAAATAACTCAGATCTGAGTATTCCTCTTCACCTACAACTAAAATCCCTTTACAACCGTGCTCAGAGCCTCTAAATTGCAGAAAAGAGGAATCTCCATAGACATGAATAAACATAATTTTATACATTCCTTTTTGTTCAGGTCGAATCCTCCTTGAGCCAACCAAAACTTCCTATCAATTAGCTATAGAATTTGGAATATAATCAACTTTAGAATTTGCAGAAAAATAAATCGGGATAGAACCCGCCCAAAGAATGCATCATATCTCCCAAACGATTTGGATTCTCAACAAATCCTCTACAATAAGGTAATTTCCATGTTTTTGAAGTGGGTTTTCAACCATTTTTCCAGATTCCTATTGGTTTGCATGGAATCTAAGTTTGAAGTTAGCCTCCTCAAATTGATTTGAAATCTAGTCTGACTCACTCAGGTCATGATTTCTCCCAATATATTCACTTTTTGATAAAGTACTTTGTATTGTAAGTAAATTGATCCATTTTCGAAGTGGGTTTTCAATCATTTCCTCAAATTCCTCACCGTTTGTACGAGATTGAATCTGGAACTTCGCCTCCTAAAAATTGAGAGCACATAAATTATGAAAAATCTCTCTTGAATCTGACAATATTTCTCTCAATCTATTCATTTTCCGAGGAAACGACCATCCATAAAGGTAAATCACCCAATTTGGGAAGTGGGTTTTCATCCATTTGAGACAATTCCTCACTGTTTGCTCACAATGCAGGCTGGGACGTCCCCTCCTGAAACATATACGAATTTTCCAATTGAGCAAATTTTGGTGACTATAGTTGAACTGTAGATCTGTAATAGACACCAATAACAAAAATAAATCAAATTCATAAAAAAAATCATTAAAAGATAAACTACAAGAACTCCAAATAAAATAAAATCTGATTGATATCACATATTCTAAATAAAGAAAAACTACGTAACTTAACTAGACATTATGTTTTGAAATTGAGGATATTATGCAAATTTGAGGAAATTAACTCCAAAATAATTGATAATCACTCAATTGTTGGAAAATTTAAATCAACCAATTAAACCACATTTTAGAATCACATGTTAATTATTGAATGATAAAATATTCCTCGTAATCTTGTTTTAAAACAAAGTGAATGTGAGAATATCATATTAAAACTATTTCCAATAATTAACCAAGCTGTTGTGATTTAATAATGTCCAATGAAAGCCAAACCAATCACCTAAATAATAAAATATTTACATGACTATATAAGAAAACCAATCCAAACAAATCATATCAATGGAAAGATGTCGAAGAAGATAATGTGGACGCCAAAAGGACAAACAATACATAAAAATCTGTAGAAATAGAGAACCAAAAACAAATCAAGATGATATTAACAAAATTCATATGGAGGGACCCATAATAATTTCAAAAAATTATGGGGGGTGTTGTGGTCATGCCAAGGAAAGTGCATTGATGCCAATTGTTAACTACCTGAATAGATATGCAAATATATCTTAAAATAAACCCTTAATATCAACAACAATACACCAAACCAATCACCAAATATTAAACACAAGAAATAGATAAAACCCTTGAGGTAGGTTAACACCATATATTATTTCTTATGGAAGGAATGCACTCCTCAAGCAATTGTTGTTTGTTACAATAACAATATTCTTCACCATGCTCCAATACATTGCTTACACTTATTTATATAACATTTTCTATCTTATAGGAACATTATAGAGAAGGAATTTTCTAAAAAGCCTATGTATTATATCTAACTACCATAGTGGGACTTATTTAATAATATAGTGGACCTAGTATACCTTACATTGAATGACATCCATTAATAATATTACTCTCTAGGTATACTACAAAATTCCTAATTTTTAGAGAAAAATATTCCAAAACATACAACTTGTAGTAACATTCAATTATATTGATTGTAATTCAACACTCGAATTGTTGTCATCACTCGAGTTGTGTGCATGCCTCATCTCTTCATCATTTTTAGATGATATTGTACTTTGATTATTTAACCTAATGTTTTCTTGATTGAGTTGTTTTTTATGCTCTTCCTCTACATCTTCATCTTCCATCTACAAATATAGAAATAAACTATAATTTGCATAAATAAAGAAACATACATTAGCAACAAGTATTTTATAAACAATACACATTCATTTGAAGCCATGCTTCATGCCTTCTCTCAAAATATCCTTTGTAGGATGCATTGCATATTTTGTTTCCTTCATATGCAATGACAAATCACAATTGATATAATTAATATAATATTCTTATTGTTTCATTAATTATAAAACAAGGGAAATTAAACAACATAGCTACTCACAAATTGTTCAACTAAACCTTCATACTTCAACATATACTCACAACCCATACTTAAACCAATGACTATCAATTCATGGGTTGGATCCTCTTTGTATGCTATCAACTATTAGAAGAAACCCATGGACAAGTGTAAACTAATTGTTTAAATATAAATATCACAAAAAACACGAAATTCTAAGTAAGTCTGAAAATGTAAAGACTCACAAAGTTTGCGATCAACCCTTTTATTCCTCGTCATCCTACCTTATGTGTTGAATGGGTTCTGTTTTTTTCTTTTCTGCAACAAAACAATTGAAAATAAGTATTTCACACGACAATTAAATTTGGTGTACATAAAATAATAAATGAATGATTACATACCTCTAACACACATTGAAGTTGGGATGACTACTCTTGCAATGTAATTATATTCATTTATTTTACCATCTCATTCTACACTTTTTGGGGCATCCCTACCGACATGTATTGGGTTTCCCCTTCTTCATCCCTTGGGATTTTCAAAATCCCCTAAAAAAAAGCTAGGAATCAACATATATAAAAATGACGCAAGTTTTTTACAAAATAAGATACCAGTGCATATAACAACTTAATACACATTGGTGCATCAACAATATGTATACACACTAGTGTGTCAACCATATTTATATGCACCAGTATATTATAATAGTATTGTTGCAAAATTGAAAGAATTTTACAAATTGTTGTATTTAGTCGGTGCTTTATGAATTAATAAAAGCATAACTTCCTAAGTCCTATTTATTATGCACCATCAACTGAAAGGTATAAAAGGAGCCATGGGAGAAATGAAAATCGAGTTGAAACCCGACTCAATACCTATGAAGCACAACCCATACCGAATTAATCCTAGAATAAAAGAGAAGGTCAAGAAGGAAGTGGAAAAAATGCTTGCGGCATGACTTTTTTTCCAATCGAAGAAGCAGAGTGGATTAGCCCCATAGTTATCCAGAGTAAGAAAGATACAAAAGACATTCGGGTTTGTGTGGACTATAGAAGTCTGCATTTTGCATGTGTGCATGATCCATTTCCAACTCCTTTCAGTGACGAAGTGTTAGATCAAGTTACAGGAAAAGAATATTATTCATTTACAGATGGATTTTCAGGATATCACCAAGTTAGAATCGCAGAGGAGGACAAGAAGAAGACCACATTCATAACTGAATGGGGATCATTCACATACAACGTAATTCCCTTTGTTATAAAGAATGCCCATGCAGTCTTCTCTCAGATCGTAATAGCAACATTTTGAGAGTTCATCCACAAGTTTGTAGAAGTCTACATGGATGATTGGATGGTATAAATCCTATTAAAAGACCATGTAGGGATACTTTGGTTAATATTTTATCGATGTCGTGAATTGCATATATCTTTGAATCTCATTAGGTGCATTTTTTGTGTACCACATGGCAATCTGTTAGGCCATATTATATGTAGAGAAGGAGTCCTGGTATACCCAGCTAAAGTTGCGGTCTTTCTGAACATGTCACCACCTACAAGTGATAAATTATTGTGCTCTACCCTAGGACATATAGGATATTATTGCATGTTCATCAGAAGATATGCAACTATCACCACACCTATAGAGAAATTGTTGAAGAAGTATGACCTATTTCAATGGACACCAGAGTGTGACAAAGAATTCAACATTCTCAAAGAAAAACTAAGTACTGCACCTATCTTGATATTTCTCAATTGGGAAATTGAATTCCATGTACATGTCGATGCATCAGTTATTTCCCTAGGAGCCATTTTAGCACAACTAGGGGAAGGAAATATGGACCACCCTATCTACTTTTCCAGCAGAAAACTTCCGCAAGAAGAAAACAACTACACAACTACCGAAAGGGAAGGTCTAGCAATGATTTACGCATTACAAAAGTTTATACACTACTTGTTAGGCTCTCATTTTAAGTATTTTACTGACCATTCTGCGTTGAAGTACCTAGTTAATAAGACAATACTTGAAGGAAGGATTTGCAGGTGGCTATTTCTCTTTTAGGATTTTTCATTTGAAGTAATTGTCAAACCTTGAAGATGAAATGTAGGTACAAACCACCTATCCAGGTTGGAATCAGGAGAAAGTGGTGGAGTAGTGGATGATCAGCTCCCAGATGCAGACCTATTCCAAATTGAGGTCATCCTATAGTATCTTCAATACATTGTTGTCTTCCTCAGTACAAGGATCTACCCAGAAACTTACTCCGCAACTCAAAAGAAACATATGGCACTACTGCATTTGGGTCAAATTCCGACGGCGCGTTTGACGCAATTGCCACTTTCTATTGTCAAAAGACCGACAAACCTCGGACCCCCTCAAACGTCATTTCACATGACGTCGTTTTTCCGACGACCTAGTTTTCGTTTGTATTGCGACGTTTCAAACGTGGCAAAACTAACGTTTCAAACGTGGCAAGTGAGACGTTTAAAACATGGCAAGTGAGACATTTAAAACGTGGCAAGACCGATGTGTAAAACGTGGCAAGTGAGACGTTTCAAACATGGCAAGTGAGACGTTTCAAACGTGGCAAGACCAACGTTTCAAATGTGGCAAGACCGACGTTTCAAACGTGGCAAGTGAGACGTTTCAGACGTGGCAAGAGAGACATTTCAAAGGTGGCAAAAGAGACGTTCTTAAGGTGGCAAGAGAGACATTTCAGAGGTGGAAAGAGAGACGTTCTGAAGGTGGCAAGACCGATGGGACGAGGTATTAGCTCCGACGTGGTTGCTATGGGATCGACAATCTTGGAGGTGGAAAGAGAGACGTCTTGGACATGGCAATAGCGACGGGAAGAGAGTGAAAGATGTCACAATTTCCACCTTTGTGTAGGTATTTAAAAAAAAATACAATATCAATATCAAGACCTAATAGTCATTCCAAGCCCAAAGGAGGAGTAAGTCATATAGGTGTCAGCTAGTGACATCATACATGG